>WNGS01161107.1:2517705-2525176 GCA_020271785.1 Procambarus virginalis | reverse complement strand
GAAGGACAATACTGAAAACCCTGCGACAGTACAATCACGGGGGCTAGCAGAGGGCCACCAAACACTACCAGTGGAACTATAGCCACACTAGATAGACCCCCCACCAGGCAAATGAAAATTAAAAGAAGAAACCCCCCAAAAGTACACGTCCCCAGAGGCAACAGGAACTGGTCGCCGCTTAGGTGGCAGGTCACGCAACAACTTGACGCAATAACCAGCCCAATACAAGTCCCTACCCAGGGACTAACAAGGGCCCAAGGGCGAGGCAAATGCCGAGCAGCAAGAACTTCTACGGGAATGGTTCCCGAACGCCCCAGGGAAGATAACCCTGTCACGCAGGGGCAGTACTCACAGCCGCTTAGGGAAGAAAAGACCCTAAGCGCGGAAAGGTCCGGGACCTCCCCCCTCCCCATCTCGGGGCGGGTAGGGCTGCGCGGACAATCAGCGCGGCAGTAAAGTGTGATGTTTGCCTATTTCCTTGGGATTGAGGGGAGTTTCTACCTCTGTTCGGTTTTGTTTTAGTTTTTTATCATGTGGGGTTTGTTTTGTTATGCCTACTTTTCTGGGTGTCTAACCCCGGTCGAAGGCAGATAAAGAAAACCCCAACCACAAGGGGGTTTTCCAGGGCCAATGCTCCCTGAAACCTCTCTGCAGAGACCAGGTTCTAGCACTAGTCCCTGGTAGGTCTGAACTCCTTAGCTAATGTCCCGGTCTAATATAACATGCATTAGCCCGATAAGCTCCAGGGAGCCGAAAGGGCTCCCCACAGAAAATCGCACTAGAGTGGTAAAATCAAAGAATATATATTCTAAGAGTGATTACTGTTAGTCATGTAGGAGCGGCTGAATATAAAATTTAGTGATGGAATTTTTATTTAAAGGTCATTCATCCCTGTTGAGTGTGGATATTTTTTATTAGCCTTTAACCCTTTAACTGCACAATGCGCCTGTAGGCCCACGTCTGGGGTGCACTACGCGCCTCCGGGTATTTGTATTTTTCACGTTCCATTCAAAACTCCCGCGGCTACATGGGGTTCACATCAGCTTCCTCAGGGCTCTTGTAAACAGACGCCATCTTTAAAAAAAAACGTGGTTCACATTCCCGGGTGTGAGAGCCTCAGTACTAAGAGAGCAACCATGGCCAGCGCACACAGCATGAGCTCACAGCACTGCTGTTCAGTGTGTGACCACAGCATCGCCTAATGTCAAAAATATACATATAACTTGTATTATTTAGCCATGATAGTATTACAGAAGAGCCTGAGTGTGACAATGACTGTGTACAATGTTCAAATATTAGCGATTCAATGCTGGTCACGATGTTCACAGCACTAGCCACAGCACCACAGCATTATTTTGTCCATCTAGGAATCTTCAAACGACTTCTTAGGTTCCTTTACAAAATAAACTTGTGGCCAATTATGTATTTACAGGATTTTGTGACCAGTATTGTGATAACAGCAGGATTGTGGTGATAAGTACTGTGCGTAGTATTGTGGGAGGAGGAATTGTGGTGAGGGAGCGAGGGAGAGAATCGAGGTAGCCTCACTGTGTGGCAGCCACTCGTTTTGCTCATCATACGAGCTTAGTGGTTCGCTACGGTGAGCACATTTGTACATAGGTATATACAGTGTCTGTATATATTGTAATAACAGCAACAGGAGTATGTTGGGAGAAGCTATTTTGGTGAGGGAGGTGACGTAATCGTAGCGTCGTCTGATGGCTGCTCTGTGATTTCTCATGCAGTATATGGTGGCCACTGTAAAGTTTGGACACAATACCGGCTTACTTGCATAGTTCTGGTGAATAAAACATGTAGATAGGTATACATGTGTAAATAGTGTAATACAATCAATAACAGTATGGTGGGAGGAGCAATGTTAGTGAGTAAGATGTTGGAGTGAGGGTGTGGCAGCTGACACTCGCGGAGTTCTTAAGTGTGTTGATGGTGAATGTATATTGTATGTGACAGTGTAAATAGACTGTATATATACATAAATTAGAATGATACAATGGAAATATGTGCCAGATGTGTACACGTGTGTCATGCACGTAACACGTGTCTTTGGACAGTACGGATGTTCTACTGCCATAATATAGTGTACGTGTTTATTATACATAGTATTGGCACATAAAAGCAAATAAAATGTATTTGGAACTGTGCGCAGAAAATGAACAAAAATATATTCTCAGCAACTCGCGCATCGTGGCCCGGGGGCGTACACCACGCGCGACCAGGGAATGATGACGTCACGCGCGAACTTACAGACCCTACAGCAGCCAGAGTACGTACAATTCCGACCTTCTGTTACTATACCCATACTCAGGGAAGGGTTTTTGACACTTTCCAAAATTCAAGAGAATTTATTTCCTGTGCACTGGAGGGGGGTCATATTTGGAGGCCATACAGTTAAGGGGTTAAGTATAATTCTATCTGCCATACATAGTCACATTTTACTCTCAATTTTTAACATCAGCAAAAGAGTAATAATAATTCTGATTTTTTTGTATGTATCTGATCAATAAGCCATAAGTTTTTCAAGTTTTCTTAATACATTGCAGTGGCAAATCTCAATCATTTTACTTGGCTAAAGCTTTGGACAAGGTACCACATCTTGAGGTACACAAGGAAGTTTGAAAGTACTTTTCAGTGTCAGTAGTTAACAGATGGAATGCATTAGGCAGTGATGCGGTGGAGGCTGACTCCATACACAGTTTCAAATGTAAATATGAGAGCACCCAGTAGGCTCAGGAATCTGTACACCAGTCGATTCACAGTTGAAAGGCAAGACCAAAGAGCCAGAGCTCAACCCCCGCAAGCACAACTATGCAAGTACAACAACTAGCCGAGTACATGAAATCCTAGCAAGGGCATTATAGGCATATGGAATAAATGGTAAAATACTAGAATGGAAAAAAACAATCGTTAAAACAAAGAAAAGCAGTCGGCATTAACGGAAATGAATCTGACTGAAGAAATGTGGCGAGTGGGGGTCCAATTTGGGTCAACCTTTTTTGCCATATACTGTACATCAAAGACATTGATGAGAATATTACAAACCACATCATCAAATTTGCAGATGGCCCTAAGATTTATGGTAAATTGTGAAATGAAAATGAGATTGAGACCTTACAAAGAGATCTACATGAACTCCAGAAATGATAAGAAGACTGGCAAATGCTTTTTTAATATCGACAAATGCTAGACGAATATATATAAAAAAAAAGATGCATGTGGAACATAATAATCTTCATTGCATCTACCAGATAAACAACATTACCTTACAACAGATTGATGATGAAAAGACCTTTGAGTAGGGATCCATCACTCGCTGAAAGTTGCACAAGTGGGAGATACAATAAAAAAAAAAAAAAAGGTGCAAGCCAAACCCTAGGAATTGTCAAGTGAACATTTGACTTCAAAAGAAAAGAAGGTATATTCATTCAACTGTATAATCTCTGGTGGTCACTTACCACTACACTTGATTATTGTAACCCAGCATGGAGACCATCTTCAGAAAGACGGCTGCTTTGGACAAAAGTTCAACATCTGGAATGGTTTTTGTTGCCCGAACTCTCATACGAAGATGGGTCGAGGACCACAGGGCTAACGACACTGCAAATTTGACATGATAGGGCAGACATCAAAATGTTTACAAACGACTTTTTCAAAAGATCAGATGCAACAAGAATTAACAGTTTCAAGCTCAAAAAGCCACAATTTAGGACTGAAAACAGGAGATGCTTTTCACCCATAGGGTTATAAAGGCCATAGAACCGCTTACCTGCCGAAGCAGTAAATGCCAAAATACTGAATATTAAAATGCAGCTTGAAAATCATCAGGACAAATAGAAAAGACCTTTGACAAGCTACCAGCTTCCTGTCCTTGTTGAGGCCACTAGAGAAAGAGTGCCCATCAGGTAAAGTTAGGCAAAATAAAATTAAGAATTAATATAAGAATACAAGAATTTTCTTAATCTCTTAAGATCTCTTAATCTCTTCTAATCTCTGTATACATAGAAATTACATAACTCAGAAAACATTATAACCACTCTCTACATACAAGTCTCATGAAAATTGGTTTGAGGTTAAGGAAACCACATTTTGTACAATTATAAGCCAACCAACAATGATAAAGGAGTCGCACGACATCTGCGCACCTGGCGAATGATAACAACTTAATGAAACCACACTTGTCCATCAGTATATCACAGATGGCTAAGAAATAGGATGTTTGTTTCATTTATTACTAAAAGTAATAGTCATTTAGTAGTAAATAGTGAACTTTATTCACTTTAGTAAAAGTAAAGAATTTATTTTATTACTAAAACAGTTGTCAGTTTCATTACTACATTTTTATTTGGTATCGCCCTACCTAATAAAATCTTATTAATTTTTATTTGGTATCGCCCTACCTAAAAAAAACTTATTTTGTTACGTTACAACATACAACTCGGTGAAGAAGTTAGATATTTATCCAATTATTTCTCAAGTCGAGCCCTGGGTTCCATGTGCTGGCAAAGTCACTGGGGTGCCAGTGGTTGCCCACCCTTGGTCAAGGGGCACCTCGTTAAGCTTAAATAAAGGCGTTGTCTCTCCCTGACAATGGGAATTATTAGTATTATCTTAAAACAAAACCATGAAGGGAAAGGGGGTGACAAAATTTTAGGCCCTAAAGTATGTGCTGGAACCACATGATCGATCTGTGCTGAAAAAAGGGAAGAAACTCGTTTTCTAACTGTGAAAAGTGTTAAAACCGTATATTTATTTTATTTATTTATATATATACAAGAAGGTACATTGGGATTGTGATGATACATAGCATAGTAATTACATTCTTGTAAGGCCACTAATACGCACAGCGTTTCGGGCAGGTTGAGCATATGTTCTTAGATCGAGTTTAACGACGCTTGTTTGAGTTGAATGAGGTTCATCAATGCATCTCTGAATGATTTGTTTATCAGTCATATCATATATATGCTTTTCAACAGAGCTTTCTAATTGTAAAAACAACTTACTGTAGATATTTATGTTAAGCTGTTACCTTAGGTTAGGCTGTGTTAACTTAACACTTTGGCGTGCCCCCGCGCCACCCTTCAACTGTGCGATTTGGGTCCCAGGGTTTAACGGGAGCGTGCATTAATTCTGAAAAGTGTATACTCTCTTCAACTTTGTCACCTTAATTCTCGTCCTACAAGATTAAATTTGGTATCATTGTGTTTGCAATAGAATTCTCTACAGCACTAAATGCATATAAACTCCAAAAGCCCGGCTAATTACCCGCAGAAAACGGAGAAAGTGCGAACGAGTTACCCAGGAGCGCGCAAAAGCGATAAAATGTGTTCACTATTTTCACTCTGGTCACCTCAATTTTCGTCCTAGGTCTTTCATTTTGGTATCAATGGGTTCACAATAGAATTCTCTAGAGGAACATGAGCATATAAAATAAAAACCTGGTCACGCTCCAACAGCCGACGAGTTGAAGACGGGCCACATTAGCCGCGAGTGAGCGCCCAGATGCCTTCCAGCTAAACTCCCAATTCCTGCCCACAAATGTTTGTACTATCATGTGTTGAACATGACATAGGCGTGTAGGGAAGACATAGGCGCGCATTTTAAAACCAGTCCCAAAAAAATCGGATAAAAACCTGATTTTTGGCGATTATTTAAAGTGGATGACGCAATGCTGCATCATGCCCGGCAGCACCGCCAGTAAACGGATGACGCAATGCTGCGTCCTGCCCAAGCGGAAGTGTTAAGAGTCAATTAAGAGTCCTTTAGAGTCCTACCTTTCTCATAGCGAACATGGACATAACACCACCAAAAAGCAAGAAGCTTTCATTTAGGCTACACAGTGAATCAGCTTTGGGCAATCTTACAGATGCATTTCACAATATTAACTGGGATTCTGAATTCAATAATACCCAGGATATAAATAAATTCATTAGCTAACCTCTTCCTCTCCAAAACTCTAAGCCTCTACAACCTTCATTGTCCCCTTCTTACCAAGCAAGTAACTGACAAAAGATTAAACAATCCATGGCTCACAAGCGGCATTCTCAATTCAATCAACAAGAAACATGAATATGAAAAGAAACTTAGGATTGGCCTAGTTTCAAAGGAAGTAGCTAAAAGGTACTCATCAATGCTTACCAGTATCATAAAAAAGGCAAAACTTGCATATTATGTGAATAGATTCAATGAAGCAAAAGGCAACATGAAAAGCACTTGGAAAACCATCTCTAGTATCCTAGGAACTAAACAACACTCACATAACCAAATAAAACTCTACAAGGATGGGGATAAACCGTCAACTGATTTAGAAATGGCAAATGAATTTAATAGTTTCTTTTCATCGGTTGGTGCTAATCTTGCCAGTAAAATCCCACAGACTCAGACACATATTAACACATATCTCTCAGGCAGCTATCCAAACTCTCTACTCCTTTCACCAATCAGCCCGGCAGATGTTGTGTCCATCATACACTCTCTAAAAACAAAGGCAGGGAACACCAGTGAAATTCCGTCCATTGTATACAAGAGAGCCTCCCATGCCCTTGCCCCACCCATAGCCCTACTGTTCAACAAATCTATAGAGTGTCACACCTTCCCTGATATCCTCAAAAAAGCAAGAGTAACGCCAGTCCATAAAGGAGGCAATCCGGCGGACATAAACAATTATAGACCAATATCAAATCTACCCATTCTATCAAAAATATTTGAAAAAATGTTTACAAACAGCTCTATTCCTACCTCGTAAAATTCGACATACTCAGCCCCTGCCAGTTTGGCTTCAGGTCCCAAAAGAGCACCAACGATGCAATCATTAGTCTCCTTGACGTAATCTACTCAGCACTTGACAAAAATGAGTTTCCGATTGGACTCTTCATTGACCTAAGAAAAGCCTTTGATACTGTTAATCACAACTACCTCTTACTTAAACTCCAGCATTATGGAATCCGAGGCCTTGCCCTTGACTACATCCGATCCTATCTTAGTGACAGACACCAATATGTAACTATCAATGAAACAACTTCTTCCACTCTACCAATTACCGTTGGAGTGCCACAGGGCAGTATCTTAGGACCTCTTCTATTTCTTATATATATAAACGATCTGCCTAATGTCTCTAATATTCTCAAACCTATATTGTTTGCTGACGATACTACTCTTATCTATTCAGACCTCAACCCACATACACTAAATAATGTTGTGAATAACGAATTAAAAAAAGTCCACTTATGGATGTCAACTAACAAACTAACATTAAACATCGAAAAGACTTACTACATCTTATTTGGAAGCAAATCATCAAATGCAATTCAGCTACAGATAGACAACATTAACATCAGTAATAAAAATGATGGCAAGTTTCTTGGCCTATTCCTAGACAAGAGACTCAACTTCAGCACCCACATTCAACACATAACTAAGAAAGTCTCTAAGACAGTTGGTATACTCTCCAAAATCA
>WNGS01161107.1:2502705-2512705 GCA_020271785.1 Procambarus virginalis | reverse complement strand
ACTACGAGGAGAGACTACGGGAATTAAACCTCACTTCGTTGGAAGACAGAAAAAGTTAGGGGAGGACATGATCACTACAGTCAAGATTCTTAAGGGAATCGGCAGAGTAGATAAAGACAGGTTATTTAACACAAGGGGCACACGCACTAGGGGACACAGGTGGAAACTAGTGCCCAAATGAGCCACAGAGATATTAGAAAGAACTTTTTTAGTGTCAGAGTGGTTGACAAATGGAATGCATTAGGAAGTGATGTGGTGGAAGCTGACTCCATACACAGTTTCAAGTGTAGATATGATAAGAGCCCAATAGGCTCAGGAACCTGTACACCTGTTGATTGACAGTTGAGAGGCGGGACCAAAGAGCCAGAGCTCAACCCCCGCAAGCACAATTAGGTGAGTACATGTGCGTATGTACATGCGTATACACGCATACACACTGATGATGCTAAGATAATATGAAGGATAAGAAACTTAGATGATTGCCATGCCCTTCAAGAAGACCTGGACAAAATAAGTATATGGAGCACCACTTGGCAAATGGAATTTAATGTTAATAAATGCCAGATCATGGAATGTGGAATAGAACATAGACCCCACACAACCTATATATTATGTGAGAAATCTTTAAAGAATTCTGATAAAGAAAGAGATCTAGGGGTGGTTCTAGATAGAAAACCATCACGTGAGGACCACATAAAGAATATTGTGCAAGGAGCCTATGCCACTCTTTTTAACTTCAGAATTTCTTTTAAATACATGGATGGCGATATACTAAAGAAATTGTTCACGACTTTTGTTAGGCCAAAGCTGGAATATGCAGCGGTTGTGTGGTGCCCATATCTTAAGATGTCATGAAGATCAACAAACATTATCATCAACAGTAATGATCATCAACAAACTGGAAAAGGTGCAAAGACAAGCTACCAAGCGGCTCCCAGAACTGAAGGGAAAGACCTACGAGGAGAGGTTAGAGGCATTAAATATGCCAAAACTAAAAGACAGAAGAAAAAGAGTGATATGATCACTACATACAAAATAGTAACAGGAATTTATAAAATCGGTAGGAAAGATTTCCCGAGACCTGGAACTTCAAGAACAAGAGGTCATAGATTTAAACTAGCTAAACAAAGATGCCGAAGAAATATAAGAAAATTCACTTTCGCAAACAGAGTGGTAGACGGTTGGAACAAGTTAGGGGAGAAGGTGGTGGAGGCCAAGACTGTCAGTAGTTTCAAAGCGTTATATGACAAGAGCGCTGGGAAGACGGGACACCACGAGAGTAGCTCCCATCCTGTAACTACACTTCGGTAATTACACATGCGCACACACACAAGTGTACATATGCACAGGTGTGTGTGTGTGTACATATGCACAAGTGTGTGTGTGTGTGTGTGTGTGTACACACACATGCCAAGACCCAAAAAATCAGCCAGGAAGACCCCGGAACCCACAAAGGGGGCCCAAGAGGAAGAAATATCCAGAGCGAAACCAAAGAACTCAAAGGAACCCAGAATCAAACCCGGGGGAGCCCAAACTACCAAATTTTGCCAGTGGAAATACACCACAGAAAGGCAAAACACAGCCCCCAAACAGAACCCCCAGCAAACGGCCAAAACAGATCGAAAACCGAAGGACAAGGTGTGGGAGTAAGCATAAACAGACAGGGACACCAAGCCCAAACCCTAGGGCCCAGACCCAAGACAGACAAAACGAAAAAACCGGTGTAAAATCCAACACCCAAGCGTTCCCAGAGGACAGAAAACACCGGAAAAGCAAAGAAACAGCACCCGGAGAATAAAACCCCTGAAAGGTGAAAAACTCACCCAAGATGCTCGCTCGCACACCCAGGTGCATGTAAACAAACCGCAGCACCGCCCTGGTGGCCACGCCGGGGAAACAGGCAGAAGAAAATGGCCACCAGAAACAGAGGGCCGTGACCGACGCAATAGATACGAAAACACGCCAGCAAATGTGAGAAGCAAGCAGATTAGATGGACGAAACACTCCGCCCAGAAGCAGAAAACCCGGCAGGGGCAAACAGCCCCAGAACTGCTAGCAGGCATCCCCCACAGCCCCAGGAACCCGCAACAGAGGCCCCGGGGCAGAGCCGTCTTCCACGCCCTCTGCCCTTAAAGAAAAGGAAGAGTCCAGAGAAAAGGCAGCAAGAAAGGGCCGCTGGTAAGACCCAGAAGCCTTGGCAGGAGGAACAGGCTCGAAAACCTCCGTCCCCAACTCGAATGGGGCAGCCCCCAAAACCGCCCGAGTCTCGGCCCCAACTAAACCCTGCCCGAAACCCGCAGACGGTCAGGAGCCAGGAACAGGGAGGGAAAAGGGTGAACAGCACTTAACCGAAACGGGGCAGCCCCGGGGCATCCAAGTGAGAAACCAACCTAGCGTGTTGCAGCAACCTAAACCAAGCTTGCAAAGTGGATGCCGCCTGTACTCTGAACAGTAATAACATCAGGAGAGTACTGGAGAAAAGCCAAGAACACAACTCGCAAGACTCCGGGTCAAGGTGTCAGTGACCCAACAGGCAGCAAGACGGAGGTAAAAGTGGCAACTGTCACCCTGAAACAAGGGCACAGCAACCAACGAACACACCCAAGATGGGTTGGAACCCGGAAGACACATTCAATGATCCACCGAGCCTCGACAGGGTTTTCCAGGGCCCGTAGGGTAACAACTACGGGTAGCCTGGGCAAGGTGTAGCTAACCGGTTAAAAACCCAAAACTAACAAGGGGTAGAAGGACAATACTGAAAACCCCTGCGACAGTACAATCACGGGGGCCTAGCAGAGGGCCACCAAACACTACCAGTGGAACTATAGCCACACTAGATAGACCCCCCACCAGGCAAATGAAAATAAAAAAAGAAAACCCCCCACAAAAGTACACCGTCCCCAGAGGCAACAGGAACTGGTCGCCGCTTAGGTGGCAGGTCACGCAACAACTTGACGCAATAACCAGCCCAATACAAGTCCCTACCCAGGGACTAACAAGGGCCCAAGGGCGAGGCAAATGCCGAGCAGCAAGAACTTCTACGGGAATGGTTCCCGAACGCCCCAGGGAAGATAACCCTGTCACGCAGGGGCAGTACTCACAGCCCGCTTAGGGAAGGAAGACCCTAAGCGCGGAAAGGTCCGGGACCTCCCCCCTCCCCATCTCGGGGCGGGTAGGGCTGCGCGGACAATCAGCGCGGCAGTAAAGTGTGATGTTTGCCTATTTCCTTGGGATTGAGGGGAGTTTCTACCTCTGTTCGGTTTTGTTTTAGTTTTTTATCATGTGGGGTTTGTTTTGTTATGCCTACTTTTCTGGGTGTCTAACCCCGGTCGAAGGCAGATAAAGAAAACCCCAACCACAAGGGGGTTTTCCAGGGCCAATGCTCCCTGAAACCTCTCTGCAGAGACCAGGTTCTAGCACTAGTCCCTGGTAGGTCTGAACTCCTTAGCTAATGTCCCGGTCTAATATAACATGCATTAGCCCGATAAGCTCCAGGGAGCCGAAAGGGCTCCCCACAGAAAATCGCACTAGAGTGGTAAAATCAAAGAATATATATTCTAAGAGTGATTACTGTTAGTCATGTAGGAGCGGCTGAATATAAAATTTAGTGATGGAATTTTTATTTAAAGGTCATTCATCCCTGTTGAGTGTGGATATTTTTTATTAGCCTTTAACCCTTTAACTGCACAATGCGCCTGTAGGCCCACGTCTGGGGTGCACTACGCGCCTCCGGGTATTTGTATTTTTCACGTTCCATTCAAAACTCCCGCGGCTACATGGGGTTCACATCAGCTTCCTCAGGGCTCTTGTAAACAGACGCCATCTTTAAAAAAAAACGTGGTTCACATTCCCGGGTGTGAGAGCCTCAGTACTAAGAGAGCAACCATGGCCAGCGCACACAGCATGAGCTCACAGCACTGCTGTTCAGTGTGTGACCACAGCATCGCCTAATGTCAAAAATATACATATAACTTGTATTATTTAGCCATGATAGTATTACAGAAGAGCCTGAGTGTGACAATGACTGTGTACAATGTTCAAATATTAGCGATTCAATGCTGGTCACGATGTTCACAGCACTAGCCACAGCACCACAGCATTATTTTGTCCATCTAGGAATCTTCAAACGACTTCTTAGGTTCCTTTACAAAATAAACTTGTGGCCAATTATGTATTTACAGGATTTTGTGACCAGTATTGTGATAACAGCAGGATTGTGGTGATAAGTACTGTGCGTAGTATTGTGGGAGGAGGAATTGTGGTGAGGGAGCGAGGGAGAGAATCGAGGTAGCCTCACTGTGTGGCAGCCACTCGTTTTGCTCATCATACGAGCTTAGTGGTTCGCTACGGTGAGCACATTTGTACATAGGTATATACAGTGTCTGTATATATTGTAATAACAGCAACAGGAGTATGTTGGGAGAAGCTATTTTGGTGAGGGAGGTGACGTAATCGTAGCGTCGTCTGATGGCTGCTCTGTGATTTCTCATGCAGTATATGGTGGCCACTGTAAAGTTTGGACACAATACCGGCTTACTTGCATAGTTCTGGTGAATAAAACATGTAGATAGGTATACATGTGTAAATAGTGTAATACAATCAATAACAGTATGGTGGGAGGAGCAATGTTAGTGAGTAAGATGTTGGAGTGAGGGTGTGGCAGCTGACACTCGCGGAGTTCTTAAGTGTGTTGATGGTGAATGTATATTGTATGTGACAGAGTAAATAGACTGTATATATACATAAATTAGAATGATACAATGGAAATATGTGCCAGATGTGTACACGTGTGTCATGCACGTAACACGTGTCTTTGGACAGTACGGATGTTCTACTGTCATAATATAGTGTACGTGTTTATTATACATAGTATTGGCACATAAAAGCAAATAAAATGTATTTGGAACTGTGCGCAGAAAATGAACAAAAATATATTCTCAGCAACTCGCGCATCGTGGCCCGGGGGCGTACACCACGCGCGACCAGGGAATGATGACGTCACGCGCGAACTTACAGACCCTACAGCAGCCAGAGTACGTACAATTCCGACCTTCTGTTACTATACCCATACTCAGGGAAGGGTTTTTGACACTTTCCAAAATTCAAGAGAATTTATTTCCTGTGCACTGGAGGGGGGTCATATTTGGAGGCCATACAGTTAAGGGGTTAAGTATAATTCTATCTGCCATACATAGTCACATTTTACTCTCAATTTTTAACATCAGCAAAAGAGTAATAATAATTCTGATTTTTTTGTATGTATCTGATCAATAAGCCATAAGTTTTTCAAGTTTTCTTAATACATTGCAGTGGCAAATCTCAATCATTTTACTTGGCTAAAGCTTTGGACAAGGTACCACATCTTGAGGTACACAAGGAAGTTTGAAAGTACTTTTCAGTGTCAGTAGTTAACAGATGGAATGCATTAGGCAGTGATGCGGTGGAGGCTGACTCCATACACAGTTTCAAATGTAAATATGAGAGCACCCAGTAGGCTCAGGAATCTGTACACCAGTCGATTCACAGTTGAAAGGCAAGACCAAAGAGCCAGAGCTCAACCCCCGCAAGCACAACTATGCAAGTACAACAACTAGCCGAGTACATGAAATCCTAGCAAGGGCATTATAGGCATATGGAATAAATGGTAAAATACTAGAATGGAAAAAACAATCGTTAAAACAAAGAAAAGCAGTCGGCATTAACGGAAATGAATCTGACTGAAGAAATGTGGCGAGTGGGGGTCCAATTTGGGTCAACCTTTTTTGCCATATACTGTACATCAAAGACATTGATGAGAATATTACAAACCACATCATCAAATTTGCAGATGGCCCTAAGATTTATGGTAAATTGTGAAATGAAAATGAGATTGAGACCTTACAAAGAGATCTACATGAACTCCAGAAATGATAAGAAGACTGGCAAATGCTTTTTTAATATCGACAAATGCTAGACGAATATATATAAAAAAAAAATGCATGTGGAACATAATAATCTTCATTGCATCTACCAGATAAACAACATTACCTTACAACAGATTGATGATGAAAAGACCTTTGAGTAGGGATCCATCACTCGCTGAAAGTTGCACAAGTGGGAGATACAATAAAAAAAAAAAAAAAGGTGCAAGCCAAACCCTAGGAATTGTCAAGTGAACATTTGACTTCAAAAGAAAAGAAGGTATATTCATTCAACTGTATAATCTCTGGTGGTCACTTACCACTACACTTGATTATTGTAACCCAGCATGGAGACCATCTTCAGAAAGACGGCTGCTTTGGACAAAAGTTCAACATCTGGAATGGTTTTTGTTGCCCGAACTCTCATACGAAGATGGGGTCGAGGACCACAGGGCTAACGACACTGCAAATTTGACATGATAGGGCAGACATCAAAATGTTTACAAACGACTTTTTCAAAAGATCAGATGCAACAAGAATTAACAGTTTCAAGCTCAAAAAGCCACAATTTAGGACTGAAAACAGGAGATGCTTTTCACCCATAGGGTTATAAAGGCCATAGAACCGCTTACCTGCCGAAGCAGTAAATGCCAAAATACTGAATATTAAAATGCAGCTTGAAAATCATCAGGACAAATACGAAAGACCTTTGACAAGCTACCAGCTTCCTGTCCTTGTTGAGGCCACTAGAGAAAGAGTGCCCATCAGGTAAAGTTAGGCAAAATAAAATTAAGAATTAATATAAGAATTAATACTTAAGAATTTTCTTAATCTCTTAAGAGTAATACATAGAAATTACATAACTCAGAAAACATCATAACCACTCTCTACATACAAGTCTCATGAAAATTGGTTTGAGGTTAAGGAAACCACATTTTGTACAATTATAAGCCAACCAACAATGATAAAGGAGTCGCACGACATCTGCGCACCTGGCGAATGATAACAACTTAACGAGACCACACTTGTCCATCAGTATATCACAGATGGCTAAGAAATAGGATGTTTGTTTCATTTATTACTAAAAGTAATAGTCATTTAGTAGTAAATAGTGAACTTTATTTACTTTAGTAAAAGTAAAGTAAGAATTTATTTTCTTATTACTAAAACAGTTGTCAGTTTCTTGCTACATTTTTATTTGGTATCGCCCTACCTAATAAAATCTTATTAATTTTTATTTGGTATCGCCCTACCTAATAAAATCTTATTGTTACGTTACAACATACAACTCGGTGAAGAAGTTAGATATTTATCCAATTATTTCTCAAGTCGAGCCCTGGGTTCCATGTGCTGGCAAAGTCACTGGGGTGCCAGTGGTTGCCCACCCTTGGTCAAGGGGCACCTCGTTAAGCTTAAATAAAGGCGTTGTCTCTCCCTGACAATGGGAATTATTAGTATTATCTTAAAACAAAACCATGAAGGGAAGGGGGTGACAAAATTTTAGGCCCTAAAGTATGTGCTGGAACCACATGATCGATCTGTGCTGAAAAAAGGGAAGAAACTCGTTTTCTAACTGTGAAAAGTGTTTAAAACCGTATATTTATTTTATTTATTTATATATATACAAGAAGGTACATTGGGATTGTGATGATACATAGCATAGTAATTACATTCTTGTAAGGCCACTAATACGCACAGCGTTTCGGGCAGGTTGAGCATATGTTCTTAGATCGAGTTTAACGACGCTTGTTTGAGTTGAATGAGGTTCATCAATGCATCTCTGAATGATTTGTTTATCAGTCATATCATATAAATGCTTTTCAACAGAGCTTTCTAATTGTAAAAAACAACTTACTGTAGATATTTATGTTAAGCTGTTACCTTAGGTTAGGCTGTGTTAACTTAACACTTTGGCGTGCCCCCCGCGCCACCCTTCAACTGTGCGATTTGGGTCCCAGGGTTTAACGGGAGCGTGCATTAATTCTGAAAAGTGTATACTCTCTTCAACTTTGTCACCTTAATTCTCGTCCTACAAGATTAAATTTGGTATCATTGTGTTTGCAATAGAATTCTCTACAGCACTAATGCATATAAACTCCAAAGCCCCGCTAATTACCCGCAGAAAACGGAGAAAGTGCGAACGAGTTACCCAGGAGCGCGCAAAAGCGATAAAATGTGTTCACTATTTTCACTCTGGTCACCTCAATTTCGTCCTAGGTCTTTCATTTGGTATCAATGGGTTCACAATAGAATTCTCTAGAGGGAACATGAGCATATAAAATAAAAAACCTGGTCACGCTCCAACAGCCGACGAGTTGAAGACGGGCCACATTAGCCGCGAGTGAGCGCCCAGATGCCTTCCAGCTAAACTCCCAATTCCTGCCCACAAATGTTTGTACTATCATGGTTGAACATGACATAGGCGTGTAGGGAAGACATAGGCGCGCATTTTAAAACCAGTCCCAAAAAAATCGGATAAAAACCTGATTTTTGGCGATTATTAAAGTGGATGACGCAATGCTGCATCATGCCCGGCAGCACCGCCAGTAAACGGATGACGCAATGCTGCGTCCTGCCCAAGCGGAAGTGTTAAGAGTCAATTAAGAGTCTTTAGAGTCCTACCTTTCTCATAGCGAACATGGACATAACACCACCAAAAAAGCAGAAGCTTTCATTTAGGCTACACAGTGAATCAGCTTTGGGCAATCTTACAGATGCATTTCACAATATTAACTGGGATTCTGAATTCAATAATACCCAGGATATAAATAAATTCATTAGCTAACCTCTTCCTCTCCAAACTCTAAGCCTCTACAACCTTCATTGTCCCCTTCTTACCAAGCAAGTAACTGACAAAAGATTAAACAATCCATGGCTCACAAGCGGCATTCTCAATTCAATCAACAAGAAACATGAATATGAAAAGAAACTTAGGATTGGCCTAGTTTCAAAGGAAGTAGCTAAAAGGTACTCATCAATGCTTACCAGTATCATAAAAAAGGCAAAACTTGCATATTATGTGAATAGATTCAATGAAGCAAAAGGCAACATGAAAAGCACTTGGAAAACCATCTCTAGTATCTAGGAACTAAACAACACTCACATAACCAAATAAAACTCTACAAGGATGGGGATAAACCGTCAACTGATTAGAAATGGCAAATGAATTTAATAGTTTCTTTTCATCGGTTGGTGCTAATCTTGCCAGTAAAATCCCACAGACTCAGACACATATTAACACATATCTCTCAGGCAGCTATCCAAACTCTCTACTCCTTTCACCAATCAGCCCGACAGATGTTTTGTCCATCATACACTCTCTAAAACAAAGGCAGGGAACACCAGTGAAATTCCGTCCATTGTATACAAGAGAGCCTCCCATGCCCTTGCCCCACCATAGCCCTACTGTTCAACAAATCTATAGAGTGTCACACCTTCCCCGATATCCTCAAAAAAGCAAGAGTAACGCCAGTCCATAAAGGAGGCAATCTGGCGGACATAAACAATTATAGACCAATATCAAATCTACCCATTCTATCAAAAAATATTGAAAAAAATGGTTTACAAACAGCTCTATTCCTACCTCGTAAAATTCGACATACTCAGCCCCTGCCAGTTTGGCTTCAGGTCCCAAAAGAGCACCAACGATGCAATCATTAGTCTCCTTGACGTAATCTACTCAGCACTTGACAAAAATGAGTTTCCGATTGGACTCTCATTGACCTAAGAAAAACGCTTTGATACTGTAATCACAACTACCTCTTACTTAAACTCCAGCATTATGGAATCCGAGGCTTGCCCTTGACTACATCCGATCCTATCTTAGGACAGACACCAATATGTAACTATCAATGAAACAACTTCTTCCACTCTACCAATTACCGTTGGAGTGCCACAGGGCAGTATCTTAGGACCCTCTTCTATTTCTTATATATAACGATCTGCCTAATGTCTCTAATATTCTAAAACCTATATTGTTTGCTGACGATACTACTCTTATCTATTCAGACCTCAACCCACATACACTAAATAATGTTGTGAATACGAATAAAAAAAGTCCACTTATGGATGTCAACTAACAACTAACATTAAACATCGAA
>WNGS01161107.1:2451595-2487068 GCA_020271785.1 Procambarus virginalis | reverse complement strand
TTATACAGAAAACAAAGATTTTTTTCAGTGTGTCAGAGTAGTTACAGTATGGAATTGCACTAGGCAATGTATGCGGTGGAGGCTGACTCCATACACAGTTTCACAATTAATATGAGAGCCAGCCCAGTAGGGCTTCAGGAACATGTACAGCCGTCGATTTGACAGTTGAAAGAGGAACCAAAGAGGTCAGAGCTCAACCCCGCAAGCACAAACTAGGAGCGAGAGTACCACACCACACACACACACCCCACGACACACACACACACCACACACACGAACAACACACAACACACAGACGAGGCACTGAACTACAGGCCAGATGTACCCTAACCTGCATACCATGCAAGCTGGATGGAATGAAGATTATGCCGGATAGAAAGCTAGATGGAACATCTGGAAGGCGAAAAGAATTTTTGTAACACAGGCATCAGTACATGGGTTCAAGGAATGGCAGGGTCCTGCGTCACAGGGTTACTTGAATTCTACGACCAAGGCAACAAAAATAAGGCCAAGAAAGAGAAGGGTGGGCAGATGGCATATTTTTGGATTGCCAAAAGGCCTTTGAAACAGTACCACACAAGAGGTTATTGAAAAAGCTGGAGATGCAGCTGGAGTGAAGGGAAGGTACTCCATTGGAAAAAGGAGTACCTAAGCAACAGGAGACCAACGAGTCAGTGTGAGGGGTGAAGGTCTCAGATTGGCGAGACGTTACAAGCCTGAGTCCCGCAGGGGTCAGTCCTTGGACCTATACTGTTTCTGATATATGTAATGATCTCCCAGAGGGTATAGACTAGTTCCTCTCTAATGGTTTGCTGATGATGCAAAAATTACAAGACTGACTGAGTGAATGGTCCAACAAATGGCTGTTGAAGTTCAACCCGAGTAAATGCAAAGTAATGAAACTAGGCAGTGGAAACAGGAGGCCAGACACAGGATACAGAATAGGAGATGAAGTACTTAATGAAACGGACAGAGAGAAAGATCTAGGAGTTGATATCACACCAAACCTGTCTCCTGAAGCCCACATAAAAAGGATAACATCTGCGGCATATGCGAGGCTGGCTAACATCAGAACAGCGTTCAGGAACCTGTGTAAGGAATCATTCAGAATCTTGTACACCACATATGTAAGACCAATCCTGGAGTATGCAGCCCCAGCATGGAGCCCGTACCTTGTCAAGCACAAGACGAAGCTGGAAAAAGTCCAAAGGTATGCCACTAGACTAGTCCCAGAACTAAGAGGCATGAGTTACGAGGAAAGGCTGCGGGAAATGCACCTTACGACACTGGAAGACAGAAGAGTAAGGGGAGATATGATCACAACCTACAAAATCCTCAGAGGAATCGACCGGGTAGACAAGGACAAACTATTCAACACTGGGGGGACGCGAACAAGGGGACACAGGTGGAAACTGAGTACCCACATGAGCCACAGAGACGTTAGAAGGAACTTTTTCAGTGTCAGAGTAGTTAACGGATGGAATGCATTAGGCAGTGATGTGGTGGAGGCTGACTCCATACACAGTTTCAAGTGTAGATATGATAGAGCCCAGTAGGCTCGGGAATCTGTACACCGGTTGATTGACAGTTGAGAGGCGGGACCAAAGAGCCAAAGCTCAACCCCGCAAGCACAAATAGGTGAGTACAAATAGGTGAGTACACACCCACCACACACACACACACACACACACACACACACACACACACACACACACACACACACACACACACCACACACCACACACACACACATACACCCACACCCACACACACACACACACACAAACACACACACACACACACACACACACACACACACCCACACCACACACCACACACACAACACACAGGGGGCCAGGTAGCCTGGTGGATAGCGTGCAGGATTCGTAATTCTGTGGCGCGGGTTCGATTCCCGCACCCGGCAGAAACAAATGGGCAAAAGTTTCTTTCACCCTGAATGCCCCTGTTACCTAGCAGTAAATAGGTACCTGGGAGTTAGTCAGCTGTCACGGGCTGCTTCCTGGGGTGTGTGTGTGTGGTGTGAAAAAAAAAGTAGTTAGTGTAGTTAGTAACAGTTGATTGACAGTTGAGAGGCGGGCCGAAAGAGCAAAGCTCAACCCCGTAAAAATACAACTAAGTGAATACACACACATTTGGACACAAGTAGTAACACTCAGCCCAGCAGCACTTCCAGGTGAGAACACGACACACACCTTCAAGCACAAATACAAGAACAACAAGAGAATAGCGGCTGCTAACCCAACAAACAGAAAGAGCGGCTGGGGCCCAGGAGCTGACACTCGACACCACCTGCACTCGCCTAGGGGGGAGAACACTCGCCCGGCTCAACTTCACCTGTTCCCTACCGCCCTCACAGCCATCACCCCTACCCCCCTCACAGCCCCTCACCCCCCTACCCCCTCACAGCCCTCACCCCCCTACCCCCTCACAGCCCCTCAACCCCCTACCCCCTCACAGCCCTCAACCCCCTAACCCCCTCACAGCCCCCCACCCCCATACCCCCTCACAGCCCCTCACCCCCCTACCCCCCTCACAGCCCCTCCCCCTACCCCCTCACAGCCCTCACCCCCTACCCCCCTCACAGCCCTCACCCCCCTACCCCTTCACAGCCCTATCCCGAAGAGCAAGCCGGCGACGCAGCAACCATGCAAGGGCCACCGAGTCCAAACCCGGCGATTGCGAGAGAGGCGGAAGGACCAGAACACAGTAAAGCCAGACCAGAATAGGAGGGTAAAACTAGCATGGCGAAGCATAGACCTCACACAACTGCTCGAGCAACCACCGAGTGACCCAAGAACCCCTCAGAAATAGCTGAAAGTGGGACTGCAGCCACAGCAATGCCTGTAGAAGGAGTGAGATGGAAGCGAACCGCGAGTCCCACACGAGGCTGAGCCAGGTCCGAACCCAGGACAGAATCAGATGGGACTTCCACCAGTTCACCAGAAAACCCGAACTCTGTGAACAGGTAAAAAAACCACCCCCTCCGGCAAGCAGACTGGCTGGGAACCCACACCTAGCAGTTGAGGTGGCCCAACACCTGAATACCTAGCAGACATAGATGGGACACCCGAACCTGGTAAGACGCGGAGATGCGAGGTGCCAGAAGCCGGCCAAAGAAAAGGCAATGAAGACGAGAAGCAGGTCACCCCACAACAAAAATGAACCAGTCTTTGAACCCCAAAAGAGTGGGGACATGCCCACACGTGTCCCGAAGGGCCAGAGACAATACCCCAACAACCCAGCCCGAAAAGAAGCCGAATCTGGGACAGGTCATCCAGAAGGAACCAGTTGGTACAGAAGGGACAAAACCAGAATGAACTGAAAATCTGCAGTCCCTTGCGGGACTGGAGCCAGATGACCTGACATATGCAAAGGGGAAGAAGCCTGTCCCTCCAGCTCCAACCCCCCCCCCCCCCAGGATGAGGAGCCGCCCAACACTACCACAGGCCAGAGGACACGACCCAAACTGCCCACAAATCATGGCGCCAAGCATGGGCAAACAGAGCCAGCCTCCCCCCACCCACCTAAGCGGGCAACCAACGAAGGGAACGGCACTCCCTCCGAGAATAAAAATTGGAAATACAAATACGGTGCAACCTAGTTTCGCAAACCATATGGGACAAACCCGGTNACACATTGATATCAAATCTAAAACCTAGGATGAGAAGTGAGATGAAAAAGTTGAAAAGAGTATTCACTTTTCAGTATTACTGCAGTCTAATGGAAGGCCGGCATAACTTGGGGTGGCGCAGCGCTCTCTTGCTCATAACCGCAGCCTGCTTTCATCACATCGGCAGGGGGAGCGCGCTGCATTTTTTTACATTATGCATATACTCCTGTTCTGAATTCTATTGCGAACGCTTTGATACCAAAATGAAAGACCTAGGACGAGAAATGAGTGACCTAGGACGAGAATTGAGGTGACCAAAGTGAAAGAGTGTACACATTTGATTACTCTTGCGTGCTCCCGGGTAACACGCTCTCAGTTTCTCTGTTGCGGATGGCACGCCGGGCTTTTGGACTTTATATGCCTTTAGTCCTGTAGAGAATTCTATTGCAAACACATCGACACCAAATTGAAAAACCTAGGACGAAAATTGTGATGACAAAGTTAAAAAGAGTATACACTTTTCAGTATTACCGTGCGCTCGCGTAGAATGCCAGGCGCACCTTGGGATAGCGCAGCGTTTGCTCGTCCAAAGCGCGAAAGTGATAAGGAAGGCGAGCCAAGAACGTGCCCTGAACACATTGAGAAGTCCTAGTTTCTTTTGAGGTTAATAAATGTTGGTATAAATCAGTGTTTCACCTATACTACTCAGATTGAAGTTAATTATTTCCTCATGTTGATAAAGAGTTCCAATTGGAGGTCTAGTTTCTGCTAATGCCATTACAACATCCACCTGTTATATAAAATTTTGCCTTCATTGTACACAATCTTTTTATCATTTTCATTGGTTCAGTGGGTCTGAAATGATCTAGTACTTAAGAGCCAAGATTTTCAAGGTTTCACTTCACTCTTCCATGCACACAATATTACACATTTACACAAAACAAACAAATTATCCTCACTGAATATTAGCAACAAACCTCTGGATGGCGATGTGTTATCTTGTGATTTAGGCAATTTCAGTGCACTTTGTTCTTGAAAGGTGTTGCCTGGGTAAGATGACATATCTTCCACTCTCCTATGGCTGCCACTCCTGGTAGAGAAACAAGGTGATACCTTAAATACTGGACTGAATACAGTATTGGTAAGCAGTACCAACAATGAGGGAGGCTTGGGAAGTGCACACTTTACCTATATGATACCCACCACCTTAACCCCTGGAAAACACACTGGCAACAATTTTAAGTTTTAGTAAGACCAGATGTCTTTCAGACCAGTCACAGTAACAAATGATATCTTGAGGTTATCTTGAGATGATTTCGGGGCTATTTTAGTGTCCCGCGGCCCCGGTCCTCGACCAGGCCTCCACCCCCAGGAACCAGCCCGTGACAGCGGACTAACACCCAGGTACCTATCTTACTGCTAGTAACAGGGGCATAGGGTGAAAGAAACTCTGCCCATTGTT
Source organism: Procambarus virginalis (assembly GCA_020271785.1). Lineage (NCBI taxonomy): Eukaryota > Metazoa > Arthropoda > Malacostraca > Decapoda > Cambaridae > Procambarus > Procambarus virginalis. The sequence goes on along the minus strand of WNGS01161107.1, from coordinate 2,481,975 downwards.
TCTCGCCGGCGCCCGGGATCGACCCCAGGACCACAAGTCCAGCATGCTGTTCGCTCGGCTCCCCAATGAGATAGATATATATAGATATATATATATTATATATATATATATATATATATATAATATATATATATATATATATATATATTTATATATATATATATATATATATATATATATATATATATGCAAACAAGCCTGAATGGTCCCCAGGACTAGATACAACTGAAAACTCACACCCCAGAAGTGACTCGAACCCATACTCCCAGGAGCAACGCAACTGGTATGTACAGGGACGCCTTAAACCACTTGACCATCACGACCGGACATAAGGAAGTGATAGCCGAGGCTATATGACCACTTCCCCGCCGGCACTCGGATGGTAATCTTGGCATAGCATTTTATCAAATCCACTTCCATCCGATGCTATGCCCAATTACCATCGTGCCGAAGTGATATATGCACGTAGGACACAAATGCAACAAGCCTGAATGGTCCCCAGGACTAGATACAACTGAAAACTCACACCCCAAAAGTGACTCGAACCCATACTCCCAGGAGCAACGCAACTGGTATGTACAGGGACGCCTTAAACCACTTGACCATCACGACCCGACATAAGGAAGATAGCCGAGGCTATATGAACCACTTCCCCGCCGGCACTCGGATGGTATCTTGGGCATAGCATTTTATCAAATCACCACATTTTTTGGGGCAACACGTGAGGAACACAAATGCAAACAAGCCTGAATGGTCCCAGGACTAGATACAACTGAAAACTCACACCCCAGAAGTGACTCGAACCCATACTCCCAGGAGCAACGCAACTGGTATGTACAGGGACGCCTTAAACCACTTGACCATCACGACCGGACATAAGTGATAGCCGAGGCTATATGAACCACTTCCCCGCCGGCACTCGGATGGTAATCTTGGGCATAGCATTTTATCAAATCACCACATTTTTTGGGGCAACACGTGAGGAACACAAATGCAAACAAGCCTGAATGGTCCCCAGGACTAGATACAACTGAAAACTCACACCCCAGAAGTGACTCGAACCCATACTCCCAGGAGCAACGCAACTGGTATGTACAGGGACGCCTTAAACCACTTGACCATCATGACCGGACATAAGGAAGTGATAGCCGAGGCTATATGAACCACTTCCCCGCCGGCACTCGGATGGTAATCTTGGGCATAGCATTTTATCAAATCACCACATTTTTTGGGGCAACACGTGAGGAATACAAATGCAAACAAACCTGAATGGTCCCCAGGACTAGATACAACTGAAAACTCACACCCCAGAAGTGACTCGAACCCATACTCCCAGGAGCAACGCAACTGGTATGTACAGGTATGTCCGGTCGTGATGGTCAAGTGGTCAAGTCAAGTGGTCAACCCCTGGTGCGGACACTAAGCAAGTAGAAAAAGAAATCTACAATCTAGGGCTGTCAATCACCCTAAATTGGATACTAAGTCACATTGGCATATATGGTAATGAAGAGCCAGACTCACTAGCAAAAACTGCTACTGCTCTACCTGTTGTACAGGTTAAAATACCTCAAGTTTTTCACAGATTAAGGAGCAAATCAAAAAGAAAATCCTCAACGATCAAAAGTCGCCACAGAGCCAAAATAGCGGAAGGAAAGCCCACTGCGATGGGGTGTGAACTACCACTGGGTACTCTTCTTTCAAGCCTTGCAAAAACATATCCAGAGACATTGCAGTAGCCATACACAGACTCAGACTTCATTACAAGTGCTGCTGGGAGGTAATAAACCTAATAGTTAAAGAGTGTCATATCTGTGGAACAGATGCAGAGGCACCACTATTGCATTACTTACTGGAATGTGAAGCAACTGAAACCCTGTGCATCAAACTCAACATTAATTCAACGTGATCAGCTGCATTAGATGCATATTCCACAGCGACTACAATGATTAGACAAGCAGTTGAAGAATGGGACTCATTAGTGAGCATTCTGCATCTACATCCGCCACCAAGATAATGTTATTAAAAACAAGACTAAAATCAGTTCGCTAAAACAGAAGCAAAAAAGAAACAGGAAAAGGAGCCCCACCTCCATTTAAAAACTTTGACCCAAATATCACAGAAAGAAGGTTATCGCAAATAAATGAACTCGATTACAGGCTCACTACAGTGCTACATGGACATTTTGTTCCAAGTACCTAAATCAAACAACGACGACGACGATGACTTGTTAACTAGAATACTCCTGGAGCTCTCTCGGGTTCTACACTTCTTCACTCCATGTATTCACCTAGTTGTGCTTGCGGGGGTTGAGCTCTGCTCTTTCGTCCCGCCTCACAACTGTCAATCAACTGTTACAACTACTATTCCCCCCCCCCCCCACACACACACACACACACCCTCAGGAAGCAGCCTGTAGCAGCTGTCTTACTTCCAGGTACCTATTTACTGCAAGGTAACAGGGGCATCAGGGTAACGGAAACCGCCTATTTGTTTTTCTGGCGGTGCCGGATCAAACCTTGGTCCCTAGGTCCACGTGTCTAGAGCGCTGTCCACTCAGCCACCACCCAGGACCTCAATGTGGTCTAGCTACAACGCGTGACGGTGGACTTGCAGCCTATTGTACAGAGTATATAGTCACCCTTGTTTTTTCTTGACCAACGTTAATATTAGTTTTGTTTATTTTTGTGTGTAAGCCAAGTTCTTTTTTTGGTTTATTATTTTGTTATGATTATTATTATTGTTACTATTACAAGTGACGAGCAGCCCCATCTACTAGCATTTCAGATAAGGAGCGAGCCACTTGCTGAAAATTTGTCTCGATGACAAGCTTCCGCTCGGTTAACAAGAAAACCACATGGTGCTTCCTAGCATTCCGCTTGTTCTTACAAATTCTCGGACGCCTCCGATGACAGTGTTATTTTATCGCGCAGGATAAGCATCACTGCATTTATTTGTGCTTTTCTTTGTGGTTTTGTGACTACAATTTGAAACCCACAATGTTGCCAAAGCTGCTGCTTGCTAAGTACAATATAGTAATTTCACCCCAGTGGGGTGAAATTCACAAGGAGAGAGCCTTCTCCCTTACTTTCTATCTCTTCAGTAAGAGGGAAGAGGTAGAATAGCTTATTGACAGAGCTCGGGTGCATGGGGGAATTGTGTAAAAACCTGGTTTGTGTCTCGGAGAGACTGCAGATCCGTGGTAGGTCAAGTTGATTTCCTGGATACAATCTTATTCCATGTCGTAGCTCAGTCGATAAAGGCGCGTCATAGATCCTCTCGGACGTAGGTTCGAACCCATGGTCACAGCCCTTGTGGATTTGTTCATAAGAAAATTCACTTTCTTAAACAAAGTGGTAGATGGTTGGAACAAGTTAGGTGAGAAGTGGTGGAGGCCAAAACTGTCAGTAGTTTTTAAGTGTTATACAACAGGGTGCTGGGAGGACGGGACACCACAAGCATAGCTCTCATCCTGTAACACACTAGGTATTACCTTCAGAAGTGATGGTGGAGCAGAACTCCATATACAGTTCCAAAAGATATGATAGAACCCAGTAGGCTCAAGAACCTGTACACCAGTGATTGACAGTTGAGAGGCGGGACCAAACAGCACCAAAGACCCAAAACTCAACCCCCGCAAGCAAACCTAGTCGAGTACCTCTATTGCTCAGGCAAAAAAAATGTATCATTTACTCGCCAAATCTGTACTTACACAACCCATTGTACCCTCTTATACATGAATGAATAAATACAAATTCTGTTAGCTTAAGCATATTTGGGGAGCAACATGAAGACTAATAGTATGGATGATAAACTTTTAAACATAAAAATTTAAAAGCAATTAGCAGAAGACATAATTCAGAGCAAGGAACACTATAGATGTACCACATAACTGATCAAGCACCCATTTTTTTTCATTATACTGTACGTGTACAGTAGAATCTAACTACACGTATACACTTACATGGATTTTCATTTGCTGATGGTGCTAAGATAATGAGAAGAATTAATGACCTAAACACTTACCCAACCTTCCAAAATGATAGGACAAAATTGGCACACATGTTGTAATAGCAAGATAATGGAACATAATGTGGACAAATGTTATGTAATAAAGAGTTCAGGATATGAGAGATATTTTGGGAGTGAATCTTGACCACAAACTTGTCACAGACTATCATATAAAACCAGCGTTGAATCTAATGAAACGCCATTTTCTGGGTGAGCCCCGGAGGCTCCCTGGAGCTTATCGGGCTAATGTATGTTATATTAGACCGGGACATTAGCTATGGAGTTCAGACCAATCAGGGACCAGCGCCAGACCCTGGCCCCTTCAGAGAGGTTTCAGGAAACAGTGGCCCTGAAAAAAAAACCCTGTGATTGGGGGTTTTCCTAATCTGCCATCGACCGGGGTTAGGCACCCAGAAAGGTAGGCATAACAAAAACCCCACATGGTAAGAAACTAACAACAAAAACCGAACAGAGCGATAGTACTCCCTATAATCCCAAGGAAACAAGCAAACGTAACACACTACTGCCATGCAGCTCTCCCCTCCCCGAGAGGGGGAAGGGGGGGGGGCCCGGACCTCATCGCGCCAGCTGCATAGCACTCCAGTTCGGAGGCTAAGCTTCAACAAACGCGAAAAAACTGACGACCAGTGGGAGGGAGTTGCCAGGGAGCCTCTTGGGCTCACCCAGAAAATTGCATTTCATGACATTCAACGTTGGTTTTCTGAGGGAAGCCCCTACGGCTCCCTGGAGCTTCGTAACCAAAGAGAAAGAAAAAGGGCTGACCTGGGAGGCGGTCGCCACAAACTCCCCAACGTGAAGTCGAGACAACAGACTGCAATCTGCGATTAAAAGCAACCCAAGAACACCCAGGAACAGACATGCTCACAAAAATAATGGGCCGCCAGGAATCTGTATAGTTGAGAACAAGCAAAGAACACATCTTGCAAGACTCCGCGTCAAGGTGTAAGCGACCCAACAGGCAGCATGACGAAGGTATAAGTGGCGACTGTCACCCTGAGACAAGGGAACAGCAACAAACGAACCCGCATAAGACGGGATGGAACCAGGAAGACACATCCAACAGTCCACAGAGTGCCGACAGGGTTTTCCAGGGCCCGTAGGCTGACTGCTACGGGAAGCCCAGGCAAGGTGTTGCTAACCAGTTAACACCCAAGCCAACAAGGCGTAGATGCAACACTGAAAACCCCTGCGACATGTACAATCACAAGGGCCACCAAACACCACCAAGGGAACTATAGCCACACTATAATACCGCCTGAAACGCCATGAGTACTAGTGGGTTTAGGTATTGTATGTATTAGCTCTATCTTTAAATACAACATTATGTTATAACTTATCTTCAATATATGTACCTTTACCTGAATAAAAAATCTAATCTAATCTAACTAGGCAGACCCCACCAGGCAAATGAAAATAAAAACAAAAGAAAAACCCCGCAAAAGTACACCGTTCCTAGAGGCAACAGGAACCAGCCGCCGCGTAAGTAGCAGGTCGCGCAATACCTTGACGCCCTAACCAGTACAATACCAGTCCCTACCCAAGGCCAAACAAGAGCCCCAAGCCCCAGCTGGCCCCAAGGGCGAGGCAAATGCCGAGCAGCAAGAACCTCTAAAGGAATGGTTCTCAAACGCCTCAGGGAAGATAACCCTGTCACGCAGGGGCAGTACTCACAGCGTGCTTAGGGAAGAAAGCCCCTAAGCACATGCAGCCCCGGTACTGATGAGAAACCCTTGGCCACCACGCAACACAAAAACACAGCAGTGAGCGCCACGAAGGCAAACACCGCCTAGGAAACTGAGGCCAGACAATCGTCTGTCCCGGTTGATATTAGCTTACGAACTGGAGTGCTTTGCATCCGGTGCGGTGAGGCCTGCCCCCCCCCCTCTTCCTTTCGGGAAGGGAAGGGCTGCACGGACGAGCGGCGCGGCAGTATAGTAGTGTGTTAAATTTACTCGTTTCTTTGGGATTGTAGGGAGTTCTATCTCTGTTAGTTTTTTTTTTTTTGTAGTTTCTTACTATGCGGAGTTTGTTTTGTTATGCCTACCTTTCTGGGTGCCTAACCACGGTCGATGGCAGATAAGGAAAACCCCTAATCACGGGTTTTTTCTAGGGTCACTGCTCCTTGAAACCTCTCTGAAGGGGCCAGGATCTGGTGCTTGTCCCTGGTAGGTCTGAGCTCCATAGATAATGTCCCGGTCTAATATAACACATAGTAGTCCGATATGCTCCAGGGAGCCGTAGGGGTTGCCCTAGGAAAAAACACTTACATTTTCCTTGGTCTTACCTCATTTTCTTGTGATGACTGTTACCTTGAAGGTGCTGTTTCATAGGTGTTTCTCCAGTACAAGATGTCTTACAAACTGTGCAAGTTAAAAACGAGTCAATCCCCTCTGCTTTTATAACAATGCCATCCTCTATGGCAGATTCTACCAAGTCTGAAATTAAACATGAAAAGTTACTTTTATTGTAACCTTTGATGTGCAGCTTGGCAAATAAACACATGTACTGTACAGTAATTATAATAGTCATTAAGATGAGGCCTTTCAAAAGGGGAAGAGAAAGATAAAACTAATCCATACTGAAGCAAAACATCTAAATGAGGGTAGGAATGAGAAAGTTTTTTTTTTCTACAAGGGGACGGGAATTGGTATTCTGCAAAATGGTACACGAAGGCAAAATATCAAAATCATAATGGAAAAGGGGGGAGGGGAGAGAGAGAGAGAATTATCAAGGGAAAGCACCAAGCCATTACAACTATATAGCACTGGGAAGGGGTCAGGATAAGGATTTGGGATGGGACGGTGGGAAGGAATGGTGTCCCAACCACTTGTGGACGGTCGGGGATTGAACGCCGACCTGCATGAAGCAAGACCGTAGCTCTACCGTCCAGCCCAAGTGGTTTGGGGGGGGGGGGGGGGGTAGAATAAATGACAAAGGGAGCGAGTGTAAACATGTGCCTAAAAATCTTATGTACCAACACAGATTGAATGAGATAAATACTATGGCTAAATTATATAATACAGCACAAAATTATATAATACAGCACAAGATGCCAGAGATTTTTGCACAACAGAAACAAAACTTGAGAATAATATTTTTAATAAGCTTGTATTTCCAAGGGGCTACACAACATGGAGACAAGACAGAAAAATTTGATAAGGTGAAGGAGTTTCCATTCTGGTGAAAGAATACCTGAAGGTAGAAGAATTAATACTTGACAACTGACAAAAACTTGACATAATAGCTCTGGAGATCTGTAATGATGATATACAGTGGAACCTCAAGTGACGTGCGCCTCAAATTACAAGCATTTTGAGTAACGAGCGTGCAGATCGCAGATAATTTGTCTCGTTTGGCGACTGCTCATTTGATAAAAGAGAAGACCACGTGGTGCGTTCCCAATGCTTCTCGCACGTTCTCGGATGCCTCCGACATTGCAAATATATTATTTCCTGGGGGAACTCCGTCAGCTCCCGGAGCTATCCAGGCTGGATGGATATGTATATCAGTCTGGCATCAGTCAATGCATGGAGTTCTTGTCTACTGGGGACCACAAGCCAGAACCTGGCCCCCTTTACAGAGGCACGAGAAGCAATGGCCTATAGAGACCCCCCCTGTGGTTGGAAGCAGTCTGTTTGCCATCGACCGGGACAGCACCTCGGCACTGGGAGGCACTCAGACAGCATGATGTACCCAGAAAGGTAGGTGCCCCAAAACAAATCCCTATTCTGGTAAAATTATTGCGACCGAAAGCTGAACAGGTGGGCAGAACTCCCCAAACAAAAATAAGCAAAATAGCATGACGTCACCATGTCGCTGCGCTGCTGTCTGCGTCTTACAAATCCGCCGGCGACCCAACCTACAGTTCTTGCCTGATGGGAGTCTGGTGGGATCATGCCTCTAGCTCTAGTTTTTCGTTATAGTTCTGCGCCTTGTGGTGGGGGCTGTCCCTTCAGGTGGTGCATGAGCCAGGAGTGATATTCCACAGAACTCAGGTTGCATGCGCCTAGGGTCGCCTTCCCTAGGTGCCCTGTAAGTACTGTCCTAGTGACTTGGGGCCACCTTCCACAAATCACCTCAGGTTCTACCTCCGCTGTGCCGTTTACTGCTCAGTATTTGGCCGCCCTTGGGGTCAGCTGGGGTTTTCTTACCCTTATTTATCTCTGGGTAAAGGGTAGTTTTCGTCACTGGCAGGGGCACAGGGGTACTACACTGCCAGTTGTCCTCTTGTGGGGTTTTTCTTTTGTGTTTGTTTATCTGCCTGGTGGGAGGGTCTGCCTTTGTGCCCCCCCATCGCTGTTCTTGTGGTGTATATATTTCATTCGGATCCCCCCCCCCCGTTTCCGGTTCCGAAGCGTCTGAGGGTTTCGAGTCGGGGCAGGGTCTATTTGGTGTTGAGACTCGGGCAGTCTCGGGAGTGTCCCCTTCTGGGGTTGCGGCAGACGCATTTGAGCCTGGTCCTTCTGCCGGAGCTTCTGGGTCTGGCCAGTGGGCCCGTTCGTTCCTGCTTTTTCGGCAGCTCCCGCCTTTACTTTGGAGGTGGGAGGTTTGGAGGCCGGCTCGGCCCTGGGTCCTCAGGGCGAGGTTCCTGGAGTTGGAGAGGGGTTGGCTTAGGGGGCTTGGGCCCCATTGGACCCCGCCTGGGTTTTTCTGCTCTCCAAGCGGGACTTGGTGTTACAAAAAGATGGATTCTCTTTTGCTCCCTCCGCATACGAATTGTATTTGGTGTCCACCCCTCCCCGGGTTTGGTTCAATGAACCTGCGGGTTCTTTGGTTCCGTCTTTCCGGATGTTTCTGGCTTCCCGGGTCTTGTCTTCTGAGGTGCGGGAAGTTTTGGCAGCTTACCTCCTGCTCGACCCGTATTATGCCTTCGTGATGGATCGGCGTTCCTTTGTGTATGGCTCTTCTAATTCGTACTGTGTTCGTTATGAAGTTCTGGAGTCGTCTTGGTTGGTTGACTGTCCTGACTGACTGAATAATGTGGAATAATTCATTATATGAAATTGACACAAAGGCGCCAGTTATTTCAACCGCCAATGCCTGCAGGGGATGCTCCCGTGCTCTCAGGTCCCTACACGTGGTTCGACCTCCCACTCTCCCATGCGTAGATAGAATATTCTGGATCATTCCTACAACAACTAGTTTGTTACAAAGTCAAGCCTGGTCTCGGGTTGGGCTTGGGAAGTAGAAGAACTCCCAGAACCCTATCAAGCAGGACTTCCTCCAGTTCACCAAGAACCCGAACCCAGCAAGCTGGGAAGAACCAAATCCCTGGTAAGCAGACACGCGGACTGGCTGGGAGCCCAAACCAGCCAGTCGTCGAGGTAGGCCAGAACCCGAACACCTAACAGACGCAGGCAGGACACCACGACTCGAGTAAAGCGTGTGGAAACACGAGGCACCAGATTCAACCCGAAGGGAAGACAACGAAAGCAGTAACCTTGACGCCCCACAACAAAACCGAGCAAGTCCCTGAACCTCGGATGAACCGGGACGTGCCAATATGATTCCTTGAGGTCCAGGGACACCATCCAAGCTCCTGGCTCCAACAGAAGACTGGGATAGGGTAGTCATCCTGAAGGAAGGGCAATAAACCCACGGGTTCAGACGAGACAAGCCCAGAATGAACCGGAGGTCCGCGCCGTCCCGTTTCGGGACCGGAAACGGTCGGAACTCACCTGAGGGACGTCGTCGTTTCGACCACGCCAAAGCGAACCCACTCCAAGATGACCTGACAGCGCACTGGAGAAGAGGCCTGCCCTTCCGGCCCCAAACCCCTAAGAGAGGTGGAGCCACCCAATGCCACCACAGGCCGCACGAAACGACCCAAAAAGCCAACGAATCGTGGGACCAGGAGCGCGCAAACAGGGCGAGCCGCCCCCTCATCGCCTCGTCAATGGGACGAACCGCAGAAAGGCCAACACGCCTTGCGAGCACCTAAGTGGCGAAGAGGGCAATCCTTGCACAGAACAGAAACAGCTGGAACTATAGGCTGTGCCTGGCTCGAATCTGGCACCAATGGACTTCCATAATGAAAAGATCCCAGAGCCCTGGAACGACCTTCACGGGAAGGCCCCCCCACGAGCCCCCTGGAGCATCAACAACTCGGACATAGGCCGACAACTAACCGAGGACGTCTGCAGGCACAGGCGTCTGCACCAGTGCAGATTCGGCAAACAGCAATGGACAAAAAGGCGAAGACAACCGAAGAGCCAGGGCCCAAGCGGAATCTAAGGAAGAAGCCAGCACCACCTGCAGACATGCGAGGCAAGAAGCATAGAACCACGAAACCTCATCACACAAGACTGGCGAGAAGAGCTTCAACAAAGCAGACGACGCCTGCATCGCAAACGGTAGTGCACCTGACCTGGCAGCAGCCCCAAGCGCCCCCGCATCCAACTCAAGCCAGTCCGAAGACAGCTCAAGGAGGGAAATTAATGCAGGGCTGAAGCAAGCACGCCACAAGTACACAAATCCTCTGTAACCAAGGCAGCCGAAAGGGAAGGAACCTGCACGTGAAGCTGCATGACACCAACATCCCGCGGAAGGGCAGGGGCGAACAAGAAAGCATTGAGATGCTCGAAATCGCCCCCCAGGAAAACCTGAAATGCCGATCGAGTCTCTCGCCACTCAAGCGCGCAGGATCAACAGAACATGTGCCAAGTCTCCAAGGGGAGGGGAAAGTTGCGCAGACAGCGGTGCAGCGACGTGTGACGTCACACTAGTTTGCTTGTTTTCTGTTGGGGAATTCTATCCACTAGTGCGGCTTTTGGTAGCAATTTTAACCAGAATAGGGGTTTGTTTTGAGGCGCTTACCTTTCTGGGTGCCTGTCCCGGTCGATGGCAGACAGAATGCTTCCAACCACACGGGGCTTTCTATAGGCCATTGCTCCCCTTGCCTCTCTAAGGGAGCCCAGTTCTGGCCGTGGTCCCCGGTAAGCCCTAAGAACTCCATACACATGACTGATGCCAAAGTCTGACATTAGCATATCAGCCTGGGAAAGCTCCGGGGAGCCGACGGGGCTCCCCCCAGTAAATGTACATATTTCTTTAATGTGATACTTATTTATTACATTTACAAATATGAAGGAATCTTAAAAGGTGCAATATGCCAAGTTGAAAGCATGTTGACTAACCTTTAGGTGGTGAAGAATTATCACATTTTAGAAAATCGAACCCTTTTTCTGGGTTAGATGAATAGGACGGCATTGATGGGGAAGTACTGTAATAAAGTGATGCTGGTGTCTTGTTTGGTATTGCTACTTCAGTGGCAGGTTCCTTTGCAAATGTCATCCTGTGAAGAGTCACCTTATTAGCAAGAAACAGTTTGATTAAAAAACAAATCTAACTTCAAATAGAGTATATGATCACTGTTAAATTCTTATTATAGTAAATACAAACACATGCCTTACATGGACTGAGAAATATTAAGCATCAAGTTTGGATGAAAAGTTCCTTTTGAATAAGCTACTGTTGCTCATTCAAAATCCCACTCCTCAAAGACTCAGTGGACCAGGGTCAGGGTGATCAATATCCAAGACACAGCTTGGATCTTCTAAAAATGCTTTTGCTGAGCAGCAGGCAGGCGGGTGAACGGGGGTAAGAGTGTGTGTTTCAGACTCGATTTTAACTACATGGATGGTGAAATACTAAAAGAAAAAACAGTTGAATGTAATGAAACGCCATTTTCTGGGCGAGCCCCAGAGGCTCCAAGGAGCTATCAGACTGATATGAGATATATTAGTCTGGGCCATCAGTCAATTGGCGATTAGCTTACCCGAGATCACGAGCCAGGACCCAGCTCCCCTCAGAGAGACACAGGGAGCAATGGCCTATGGAAACCTTGTACTTGCAGGCATTCCATGTCTGCCATCAACCAGGGTTAGCACCCAGAAAGATAGGCATAACAAAACAGATCCCACGTGGTAAGAAAAAATTGCAACTAGAGACCGACAAGAGGCAGAACTTCCCCAACCTATAGAAACAAGCAAACATCACACAACACTGCTGTGCCACTTGTCCATGCAGCCCTCTCTTATCCAGGAGAGGGAAGGAAGAACCTCGGACCCCCCACACCCCCGGCACCGGCTACTCACACCTCCAGATCGGAGGCTGAGCCTCAAAACAGAAAGGAAACCACTGACTGGCGGGAGGAAGGATGCCAGGAAGCTTCCGGGGCTCACTCAAAAAATGGCGTTACATTACATTCAACGCTGGTTTTCTGTGGGGAGCCCCTCCTAGTCCCTGGTGCTACCTAACCAAAGACAAGTAAAAGAGGGATGTAACAGGGAGGCAGCTGCCATGCGTGCCTCAACTCAAAGTCGAGACAACTGGCTGCTACCGGCTACCCAAAGCCACATACAAATCACCGGGACCAGGAAGACTGACCAGGTAATGGACGGCCAGGATACTCTTCGACCTCTAAAATCCCTGTGCCCAAATGTCGGCCCAAAACATGTTGCTGAAAACAGCAGCCAAAGCAGCAAACTTATGAACATCGTGGGCTCGAGGGTAGACCGCAGGCTGGCTAGACTTAATAACCCTGAGACGACCTGAGACACCCCGAGACCTGAAACAGGAAACGAGGGAAACCGAATCAACCCAAAGCACATCCCTGGTCACAGAAGCTGTGGCACGCAGATAACGCAAAGAGCCATAACCGGCCACAACATATGATGCACCCCCAGCCTGACCAACCAAGCATCAAGACCCAAGAGCCCATCTGGAAAGTGGCCATATCGTTCTTCACCACAAAAGGAGATGGCTGCAACCGAACAAACTGACCACCAGGACTGAAAAAGCAGAATCCCCTGTGCCAGAGGAGAGCGTGAAGCTCACCAACCCGACCCCCAGAGGCCATTGCCAACAAAAAACAGAGCCTTGGAAAACCATCTTGAACCGAAGGGGCAACCACAAACTGGGAAGGAGAAAGAAAGAACACCCAGTCCAAGGACCCGGACGGCTCAGGCGGTTCGGAGGTGAAACAAAGCATGAGAAAGTTTACGGAAAGTGGCGGAAGTGACATCCACCCCGAACGCAAGCTGAAGCTGCTTCGCCAGTGCCGCACAATAAGAGGTGACAGTATTCAGCATCAAATGATGGTCCTCAAAAAGCCAAGAAAGGAGAAAACAACCCAATCAAAAATAGAAGACAACCTACAAAGCAAGAGAAAATGGCAAAAAGATCACCAGGAGACTTTATACTGTCGCCGAGATGAAGCTCGCAAGTGGGACACCATCAAAGAAGCCACCTGATCACCATACAAATATACAAATAGTGATACACCCGCGTCATGAAGACCAGATGCGAAGAGCAGAGGAGTAGACTGAACCAGCCATGTAACAGTCCAGTCCGATCTGCTGAAAGAGGTGGAGCCGGGGAAAATGCACCTGGTTTGGACACCAAGCAAACAGCGCCCGAAACCAAGACTGGGCCACAAGGATGACTCACTCGGTAAGAGTTCAACAGAGCCAGAACCTCGAGCAACATCTGGACTGGGAGGAAGAGGTACAGGTAACCCCTCCTCGACCAGTCCTGCCGAAAAGCATCCACCGTCGGCTCTGCAGTCGGGGAAGGGTGCCACATATATCGGGAGACTCTGAGACCACACCAACGCAAAGAGGTCCACCTCTGAGAGCCAGTAGCAGACCTAACTGAATGAGCCGGTGTCGACCGTTCAATCCGTGGACAGGGGAATAAACAGAGACAGACAGGATGTCTGCCAGGACGTTGTACACTCCCTGGATATGAACCGCACGGAGGACCAAACCATGAGAATCCAGCAGACGAGTCACTCGAAGCAACCTTCCCCAAAGAGCCAAGGACCGAAGAGAACCCCCACATTTCAGACAATGAACCACCGGAGAACAGTACGAATGGATCCGGATTGTAGAGCCCCAAGTGACCCAAACCCTCCAAAGCGACGGGCAAATTGCTGCAAACTCCCGCATCGTGCTGTGAGCACGACGGAAGGATGGAGTCTACCGCCCCTGGTCGGCCTGGTGAGCACTGGTCACAAACCCCCAGCTGAGAGACGACGCATCCATGAATACATCGAGCGAAGAATCAGGAGTCGCCAGGGCACTGAACCCCGAAAATCCCGAAGAGCAAGCCGGCGACGCAGCAACCAATGCAAGGGCCACCGAGTCCAAACCCGGCGATTGCGAGAGAGGCGGAAGGAACCAGAACACAGTAAAGCCAGACCAGAATAGGCGGGTAAACTAGCATGGCGAAGCATAGACCTCACACAACTGCTCGAGCAACCACCGAGTGACCCAAGAACCCCTCAGAAATAGCTGAAAGTGGGACTGCAGCCACAGCAATGCCTGTAGAAGGAGTGAGATGGAAGCGAACCGCGAGTCCCACACGAGGCTGAGCCAGGTCCGAACCCAGGACAGAATCAGATGGGACTTCCACCAGTTCACCAGAAACCCGAACTCTGTGAACCAGGTAAAAAACCACCCCCTCCGGCAAGCAGACTGGCTGGGAACCCACACCAACTAGCAGTTGAGGTGGCCCAACACCTGAATACCTAGCAGACATAGATGGGACACCCCGAACCTGGTAAGACGCGGAGATGCGAGGTGCCAGAAGCCGGCCAAAGAAAAGGCAATGAAGACGAGAAGCAGGTCACCCCACAACAAAAATGAACCAGTCTTTGAACCCCAAAAAGAAGTGGGACATGCCAACACGTGTCCCGAAGGGCCAGAGACACTACCCCAACAACCCAGCCCGAAAAGAAGCCGAATCTGGGACAGGTCATCCAGAAGGAAACCAGTTGGTACAGAAGGGACAAAACCAGAATGAACTGAAAATCTGCAGTCCCATTGCGGGACTGGAGCCAGATGACCTGACATATGCAAAGGGGAAGAAGCCTGTCCCTCCAGCTCCAACCCCCCCCCCCCCCCAGGATGAGGAGCCGCCCAACACTACCACAGGCCAGAGGACACGACCCAAACTGCCCACAAATCATGGCGCCAAGCATGGGCAAACAGAGCCAGCCTCCCCCCCCCACCTAAGCGGGGCAACCAACGAAGGGAACGGCACTCCCTCCGAGAATAAAAAATTGGAAATACAAATACGGTGCAACCTAGTTTCGCAAACCATATGGGACAAACCCCGGTTCATTGCGGTGATGGAATCATTGAAAGAGGTGATGCCTCCAGGAGGCATTTACCTCTGTCTTTTTTTGTGTACACAATATAAATGCATTATTATATTATATATAGTGGCACCTCGATTAACACTTTCGCACTCTTGCGGCGAGCGTTTGCGTCCAGTATTTTTCTCATGCATGTGCTCGTGGAACGAGTTCTTGCGTCGAACGGTAAAATATTTGTATAAACGACATTTTCTATCCGATTTTGTTGGGGATAGTTTAGAAATGTTCGCCATGAAATTTACGTTTTTTCTAATAACCGAAGCGCTTATTAAAGAAAACGGCATGGCAGTGAATCATCTTGGTATAACAATTGTATTATTGACACGACGAGTACGATCGACGTAGTTTGTATGTCTTTTGCCAGTCGAACACATCCTCATGTGATGGTTTATACTTATGTTCTTATAGAACATTCTATTGCGAACACATTGGTACAAAAATTAAATACTTACATCCAAAAATAATGTCAGGACAGTGAATTGAATATACACATTTCGCCGATATGGCCCCGATATGCCGCCGCGGGTAACACTTCAGCCACTTCCCACCGTCTTGTGGGTCGGTTGCGACATTGATTCTATATTTATATGCATATGTCCGTATAGAGAATTTTATTGCGGTTCCAATGATACCATAATCAACGATGTAGGATAAATGTGGTCTTCGCAATCATTAAGAGAGTGGAAACATTTTGTTGCCGTTTGGCGCTCTCGGCAAGTGATGTCAATAGTTTTTTATTTGGTGTTGATATGCCTTATGATTTGGGGGCATTTTATAGGCACGTTCTTATAGACAATTCTATTGCGAACACAGTGATACCAAATTTAAATACGTACGACTACAATTAGTGTCAGGACAGTCAAAAGAGTATACACTTTTCGGTCTTACCGCTTAGGCGCGCGAAACGCAGAGCGCAAATAGGGTATGGTTTTTTTTTCGCTTCGCCGACAGCAGGAAAGTGTTAACGAGTGGCTCTATCTATGAGCATTTCAAGTAATGAGCGAGCTACCCGCAGCAAATTTGTCTCTATTGAGGAGCTTCACCTTTATTATTGAGCAAAACCCCATGGCGCTTCCTAGCGTCTCGCGGATTCTCGCGGATTCTCGCAAATTCTCGGACGCCTCCAACGCCAGTGTTGTTGTTGTATCGTGCACGACATGAATCCCTCTGGATTTATTTGCGCTTTTCTTTGGGTTTTTATGGTATTGTGACTGCAATTTGTAACGCACGATATCGCTAAGAAGCTGCTTGCTAAAGTCAGTGTTGGGAAGGGGAAGAAAGTGACAATTACCGTGGAAGTGAAGAAGGAAATCATAAAGCACGAGCGTGGTGTCCGTGTGACTGATCTCGTCAGGGACTATGGCAGGTCCTCATCAACGATTTGTACCATTCTGAAGAGGAAGCAACAATTTAAGACGCTTGAGGTGGCTAAAGGAGTTACCAAGGTTACCAAGAAATGGCCAAAAATCCTAGAAGAGGTTGAAAAGCTACTGCTAGTCTGGATGAATGAAAGGCAATTACATGGCGATAGTGTCTCTGAAGTTCTTGTCTGTGCAAAGTCCAAGAAGCTTATATGTGGACCTTGTCAGGAAGACACCAGGTGTGTCATCTGAAGAGATATACAAGGCAAGCCGTGGATGGTTTGAGAAATTTAGGAAGAGAAGCGGTATCCACAGTGTTGTGCGACATTGGGACGTGCAACATAAAGCTCCTGCCCAGAAATTTGTACCAGAGTTCCAGGAATTTGTTGCCAGAGAGGAGTTCTTGCCCCAACAAGTTTTTAATTGTGACGAGACTGTCCTGTTTTGGAAGAAAATGACGAAGAGGACCTACATCACACAGGAGGAACAATCTTTGCCTGGCCACAAACCGATGAAGGATCGGCTTACTCTCGTCCTCTGCGCCAATGCAAGTGGCGATTGCATGGTCAAGCTGCTGCTAGTCTACCACTCAGAAAATCCACGCGTGTTCAAGGCATGTAAAGTGTACAAGGCACGACTGAAGGTGATGTGGAGGTCCAATAAGAAATCCTGGGTCATGCGGATATTTATTCTTCACTGAATGGGTCAATGATGTTTTTGGCCCTTCAGTGAGGAAATATCTTAAAGAGAAACAGTTGCCACTCAAGGCCTTGCTTGTGCTCGACAATGCTCCTGCACATCCTCCACAGATGCAAGAAGAATTGTTTCCCAAAAATCAGTTCATCACCATCAAGTTTCTTCCTCCCAATACCACTCCAATTCTCCAACCTATGGACCAGAAACTCATTGCAAACTTTAAGAAGCTCTACATGAAGGCATTGGAGAGGTGTGTTGATGTGATAAGACAATACAGAGCTGACCCTCAAAGAATTCTGGAAGAACCACTTCAATATCCTGGGTGCCTTACGTTTGATCGATAAGGCCTGGGAAGGAGTGACACGGAGGACCCTAAACTCTGCATGGCAAAACCTGTGGCCTGAGGGTGTCCCTGAGCGAGACTTCGAAGGTTTCGGTCCTGCACTTGCATCTGCACCTGTGGAAGACCCGGAAGTGCATCTAGTGGATGATATTGTTGCTCTGGGGGCAAACTTTAAGTCTGGAGTTGGATGCTGCTGATGTGCAGGAGTTAGTGGAGGAGCACACTGAGAAACTCTTGGAACTTCAGAAGGAGCTTAATCAAGAGGAGGAACAAGAGCTCTCCTCAGGGGAGGAGGAAGAGGTAGGGGAGGATATTGCTGCCTCTTCAAGTGAGATCAGGGTAGGACAAACCCTTCATGCAAACTGCACCTACTATCAAGAAGAAGAAGAAGAGATCAGGGAATGTTTGAAAAGGTGACTGCATTCTTGGAAAAACATCACCCTGATAAAGCAGTGACAACCCGATGTGTGAACATGTTTAATGACAATTTGCCGTCTCGCTTTAGGAACATCCTAAAACAAAAACAAAAGCAATTGTCAATAGACTCTTTCTTTGCAAAAGTAGAGAAAAGAAGAGTCAGTGATAGTGAACCACAACCCGGTCCCAGTGGGGTGAAATTCCCAAGAAGAGAGAGCCCGCCTGACTCAGAGGTGGATTCTCCTTCCACACCATAACCCCTCTCCTCCTTCCCACCTCCCCATCGTCTCCCTCAAGCCAGCAACGACTCTTCATAAGGTAAAGTAAACATGAAAACACTACAACAGCTAAACTAGCTAAACACAGATGCCGAAGAAATATAAGAAAATTCACTTTCGCAAACAGAGTGGTAGACGGTTGGAACAAGTTAGGGGAGAAGGTGGTGGAGGCCAAGACCGTCAGTAGTTTCAAAGCATTATATGAAGAGTGCTGGGAAGACGGGACACCACGAGCGTAGCTCTCATCCTGTAACTACACTTAGGTAATTACAAAACATTTATAATTACATGTGCAGTATTATATTTACATTATAAAATGTCATACAAGTATGGATGTTTTTGGGAGTGGAACGGATTAAATTTATTTCCTTTATTTTAAATGGGGAAATTTGTCTCTTAGGACGAGTTTTCCACATAACGAGCTCAGTGCCAGAACGGATTAAACTCGTTAATCGAGGTGCCACTGTACTGTACCAATATATTACTACTCTACTAAAATATACTGTGTTATAGGTTTGTTTACCTTATTGTTGATTTATACTCATCTTGATTCTCATAGAGTTGTGAATACAGTACCGCAAATATGTACAGTACTGTATTATGCAGTTAGCACTGTATTGATTATGTAGTTCTGCTGTATATTGAGTACTACAATACAGTTTATGAAAACTATTGTACACTAAAATTACTGCAACTTTAATTTTAACACTAACAATGTGTACTTCCCTTTAACACTTGTTCTAACAGTACACTCCACACACGATGTTCTAGATGTTTGCATCAGCTTTGTTGGTGCTCGCTGCTGCTGTGTTGGCTTCAGCTGCTTAATGATTCTTCGGCAATTTTCCTGTTCTTAATATTATGCCTATTCTTAAATTTTTCCAACCATTGTTCACTAGTTCAACAAACAAATCATATCATCATGGATGGATTGGTGGCCGACTGGCGAGCAGGCAGAGTGGGTGGGTTTGGGCAGGCATATGGGGGGGCTATTTGGGTGAGGTGGGTGGATTTGGGCAGGCAGATGGGTGGCTATTTGGGCGAGCGGTGTGGGTGGGCGGCCATTTGAGCAGGCATCGTGATGTATTACCAAAGGCTTGGATGGTTAACACGTTATAGCTTGGCAAGCTTCCTTGAGGTTATCTTGAGATGATTTTGGGGCTTTAGTGTCCCCGCGGCCCGGTCCTCGACCAGGCCTCCACCCCCCAGGAAGCAGCCCGTGACAGCTGACTAACACCCAGGTACCTATTTTACTGCTAGGTAACAGGGGCATAGGGTGAAAGAACCTCTGCCCATTTTTTCTCGCCGGCGCCCGGGATCGAACCCGGGACCACAGGATCACAAGTCCAGCGTGCTGTCCGCTCGGCTGACCGGCTCCCGGTCAGCTTGAGGAGAGTCCTCTCAGAAAATTAATATTTATTCATTCCATTTAACAATTTGCACTAAACAGGAACTGTTTGGCCCATGTAATAAAAGTTAAAGTCCATACAAACAAGCATTCTTAAAATAATTCTTAGAAACCAAATAAGCAAGTACATACAGTACATAAATTATTATAATGTATTGTTTACTTGAGTTAGCCAAATAATTTGTTATTTTATTTACCTCTGTTTCTTACAGTGGGGTTCTCCTTCCAGATGCTGCGTCATGTTAGCATCACCTGTACACGTTATGTTACACAAACGGCAGAATAAGATGGTCTGCTCATTCACCATCCTCACTTCTACTATACCACGTTTCATTGCCGCCTCTAGGAGGTCTGCAAGGAAAAAATTCTATACAATACAATGCAAAACAAGCAAATATATTATTACCTTAGACATATCCATAAATGGATTCCTCAGAAGCACAAGACCTCGGTACAATGGTACCCTAAGACCAATACCATCTCACCAGATGGTTAACGGGGGCCTCCAGGGGCCTCCAGGGGACCTCATTAAGAATATCTCATGGCCTACTGGGAATATATGTACCAGAATTCTACTCCCTCTCAGAGTCATGGAAGCTGATGAGTGTCATGTCATAAGTAAGCAAGCATACAGTGAGAA
Organism: Procambarus virginalis; assembly: GCA_020271785.1. NCBI lineage: Eukaryota > Metazoa > Arthropoda > Malacostraca > Decapoda > Cambaridae > Procambarus > Procambarus virginalis. The sequence goes on along the minus strand of WNGS01161107.1, from coordinate 2,461,642 downwards.
AAACTCCTTCCATACAGGCCAAACAATGTTACACACCTGGATGCCTGTCAAACCTTCAATACAACACCAGGCTCAATTTAATTCACGAGATACTACCCGAGGCCAATGTCTAAAACGGACTGCTCGAGTCTTTTCTCATCTCTAAGGGTGTCTTATGACCTCGTCACAAGTCAATACCTGTAGAGAGGAGTGAAGTTAGTGGTAGCTTTAGTTTAAGTATGGTGCTTTTGGATCCCTGGTTTCAGAATGAGTCTGACATTTATAACCAGGATGAGCTTGGCATGCATGATGTTCAGCTCATGTGTTTTTGTTATGTGATAAGTGACCTGAAATACCAAAATGAAGAGCTATTTATTATCCACTCAGAGGGAGATTCAGGTTGAATTCTTTTGTGCTATATTGTGCTATAGGAGTTCATTTGCTTAGCTTAGTTCAAGAGCCATCTTATGGGTCATGTGCAATTAACCAGGATATGGATGTATTTTGAGGGTGTATTCGTGGTGGTGGCGTTCTTAGTTGCCTGTTACTATAGCTGTCAATGCTCATACATTTTGTGTTTGCTAGCTATTTGTATATTCTTATGATTGGCTATTGCACTTTGATGGTAGGCTTAGTGTAGTTATAATCCTATGTTTTGACGAGTATGTTTATCTCCAAACTTTGCAGGCAGTTATGAGAGCCTTTACTAAGTTCAGGGACGCTGCCATTCTAACACAAATTTTCACTAAGATATTTCTTGTGAAATTTCCAATCCTGTGAGTGGAGTGATTATGGGCCTCCACTAAGTTCAGTGTTGGCCTGTGCTCAGTTCAGCCTGGCAGTGTGACTGGCAGCTCACACTGCAGTCCTGTGCTCAGTTCAGCCTGGCAGTGTGACTGGTAGCTCACACTGCCGTCCTGTGCTCAGTTCAGCCTGGCAGTGTGACTGGTAGCTCACACTGCAGTCCTGTGCTCAGTTCAGCCTGGCAGTGTGACTGGTAGCTCACACTGCAGTCCTGTGCTCAGTTCAGCCTGGCAGTGTGACTGGTAGCTCACACTGCGGTCCTGTGCTCAGTTCAGCCTGGCAGCTCACACTGCGGTCCTGTGCTCAGTTCAGCCTGGCAGCTCACACTGGGGTCCTGTGCTCAGTTCAGCCTGGCAGTGTGACTGGTAGCTCACACTGCCGTCCTGTGCTCAGTTCAGCCTGGAAGTGTGACTGGCAGCTCACACTGGGGTCCTGTGCTCAGTTCAGCCTGGCAGTATGACTGGTAGTTCACACTGCCGTCCTGTGCTCAGTTCAGCCTAGCAGTCACACTGCTGTTCTAGCCCTTGTTATTTCAACTAAGGTAGCAATTTCTGTCCAATGCAATCTGTGCAGTTTCCAGTCTAATACCTTTTAAAGTGCATTCTCTGGATTTAATGGATGGAGGAATGATGGACCTTGCAAAGTTCAGAGCAGGCCTTGTCCTATGCAGCTTAGGGTGTGTGACTGGTGATTGTTTATTTTTCTAGCCTGCCTGATTTTTCATTTCCAGTCCCAATTACCTGTACAGCCAGCCAAAGTGACCCCAGTGACAGCGGTGTAATGCGGCCCTAGCACCAACCAGACGAAAAAGATTAAGACAAATAAGATCGACCAAAAAAACAGCGTTGAATGTAATGAAATGCCATTTTCTGGGTGAGACTCGGAGGCTTCCCGGAGCTAGGCCCTCCACTAGATCCCCATGCTTGCAGGCGTTCAGCTTTTAGTTTGTTTGCTTGGTAGCTCTGGGATAACCGGTTAGCAGTACCTCACCTGGGCTTCCCTTAGTCAGCCTAAGGGCCCTGGAAACTCCCATTGGGGCTCAGTGGTCCGATGGAAGAGAATTGCGAGTCCCACCTCGCTTTGTGCGAGTTTGAAGGTTGCTCTGTCCTTTTGTCTCAGGGTGACACTCACCGTCTTTGCCTCTGCTATGCTGCCTGTTGGGCCAGTGACACCTTTGACCCGGAGTCCTGCGAGTGGTGTTCCTTGCTTGTACTCCAATTCACTCAGTCCAATGAGATTGATATTCGGGTGCAAGCAGCTTCGGCATTGCATGCGCAGATTAGGTTGCTGCAACATGCAAGGTTGCTTGCCTTTTCGTATGGAAAGGGACCATCCATCCATCTAGACCCCCACCATTCAGGCCCCCCCTCCCACCATCCATCCATCCAGTTCCCCCGCCATCCATCCATCCAGTTCCCCCCTCCCCCACCATCAAGTCCTCTCACCATCCATCCTGTTCTCTCCCTAATAACACTAAAATGTTAGCAACATTTTAAACCCTCCAGATAACAGCAGAGCCCAGAATTTAAGACTTGGGCATAGCCCCATATAAATCATTAATTAAATCGAGTGGATACTGAACAAGTACTTCATACTCCAAGGCAAACTTCATACACCGAGTCAAATTCAATGGACCTGAAATCAAAGTCAATGAAATTGACTTCATACAACAAATAATTTATACTCTGGGGCATTCATAGACAGAGGTTCCACTGTAGACTACTATTGGAATAATAATCTTTCTGGCATATTGGAATATGTTTTCTGGCCATCACAAATATCTAGATCTAACCAGGTGGTTTGATGGGAGGGTTTGGTGTGTTAGTATAATGGATTTACTCTGAGAATGGGGTGAATTAAGACAACCTGTTTAAATTATTTGCAAATTATAAACAAGTTACCACATCATTTATAATACATGATATACCTGGAGAGGGTTCTGGGAGTTGTTCTACTCCCCGAGCCCGTCCTGAAGCCAGGCTCGACAATATATATGATACTGTACCAAAATTAAAAGATAACCAGCAGATGTAAGCCATGTGATAATGCACAGAACAACAACAACATAGCCCAACCTACAGGGCCAAACACATTAAAAACTAACCAGTTTCAATCTGAGTAACAGGTTTTAGTGATGAGACTGACGTGTTTTCTTTCTGCACAAGAGATGAAGACTGATAACTGGTTGCCGGTACACACTGTGAAGTGCTGTCTAGCCTGTCAAAAGATAGATCTGATCCTCTCCTAGATGCGCCAAGGACTGAGCTGTACATGTGAGTTCGTATAGCTTTTCTGTGAGGAGATCCTTCGAGGTGGCTTTGTGCAGGAACAATACCAGACATAGTCCTATTGCACACTATACACCTGTAGTATTCCTGCAATTTAAAATAATAAATTTTAATTAGATATGCTTCAAACCACTGAGAATATAAAAAACGGCAATCAATACGCCACATTACTGTACTACCGTATTTGTATTTAGCAAATTTTAAATTTCCAGATTATATACTATTTATAACAGGAGGTTCAAAAGTGGAAGATGCTATACAAAGGCATACTATAACAATCTAAAAAAATAAAAAATAACAAGTAACCCATAAACGTCGACTAAAATTAATACTGCCAGACCATAAACGTTCTGTGCTCCCCAGCGGCTCAGCAATGTGAACAAAGTTTTCAATCATTTTATGTTTTCTTAAGTTATTTGTTGGAAATGACTAAGAAATTTGATGTTAAAATGTTTACAAATGAATTCTCTACAGAACAGAAAAAAACGTAAGTAAATCTATAATAGATTTGTTTCACTTAAAATGACTGCATATTCAATGTTTATTTTCTTGTTTAGGACTTCTATCCCTTTAGCAGGTGCTCTTGCATATTGGTTTAATTGGAAGAGGATTTCTCCAAATGTCATAATAATTCAAGGTTGACGAATAAAAATTAACTATAATGTATTATACGTATTATAACTTGCATGTTTTAAACCTAAAAGTTCATTCTCAAGTTAAGTGGTGACAAGACATGAGTTAACATCTGATTATATAAAACAGAGAGGTCAGTTGTATCCAAAACATCAGGCGAGTGGCTAAAGTAGACAGAAATAAGAATATAAAGAAGAACCAAGATGACACGCCAAGGAAAAACTAGACATACAAAGTTATGTCAAGTGATAGGGTAACGAGAGCTTGGGTCACTGTAGTAAGCATTGTGTTATGGGCAGACATCACTGTTAGCATGTTCGAATTCAGATCTTATACTCTCACTCTCAAGGTGAGGTGAGGAGGGGAGGGGAGTGACTGTGCGAGCGAACATATAATTACTTAAGTAATTACCTAAGTGTAGTTACAGGATGAGAGCTACGCTCGTGGTGTCCCGTCTTCCCAGCACTCCGTCATATAACGCTTTGAAACTACTGACAGTCTTGGCCTCCACCACCTTCTCCCCTAACTTGTTCCAACCATCTACCACTCTGTTTGCGAAAGTGAATATTCTTATATTTCTTCGGCATCTGTGTTTAGCTAGTTTATATCTATGACCTCTTGTTCTTAAAGTTCCAGGTCTCAGGAAATCTTCCCTGTCGATTTTATCAATTCCTGTTACTATTTTGTATGTAGTGATCATATCACCTCTTTTTCTTCCGTCTTCTAGTTTTGGCATATTTAATGCCTCTAACCTCTCCTCGTAGCTCTTGCCCTTCAGTTCTGGGAGCCTCTGGGAGTCTTTGCACCTTTTCCAGTTTGTTGATGTGCTTCTTAAGATATGGGCACCAAACAACAGCTGCATATTCTAGCTGTGGCCTAACAAAAGTCGTGAACAATTTCTTTAGTATATCGCCATCCATGTATTTAAAAGCAATTCTGAAGTTAGAAAGCGTGGCATAGGCTCCTCGCACAATATTCTTTATGTGGTCCTCAGGTGATAGTTTTCTATCTAGAACCACCCCTAGATCTCTTTCTTTATCAGAATTCTTTAAAGATTTCTCACATAATATATAGGTTGTGTGGGGTCTATGTTCTCCTATTCCACATTCCATAACATGGCATTTATTAACATTAAATTCCATTTGCCAAGTGGCGCTCCATGTACTTATTTTGTCCAGGTCTTCTTGAAGGGCATGACAATCATCTAAATTTCTTATCCTTCCTATTATCTTAGCATCATCAGCAAACATGTTCATATAATTCTGTATACCAACTGGTAGATCATTTATGTAGACAATAAACATCACTGGTGCCAGAACTGAACCCTGTGGTACTCCACTTGTGACATTTCTCCAGTCCGATACATTGCCTCTGATCACTGCCTTCATTTTTCTATCAGTCAGAAAATTTTTCATCCATGTTAGAAGCTTACCTGTCACCCCTCCAATATTTTCCAGTTTCCAGAACAACCTCTTATGTGGAACTCTGTCGAAAGCCTTTTTTAGGTCCAGATAGATGCAGTCAACCCAACTATCTCTTTCCTGTAATATCTCTGTTGCTCGGTCATAGAAACTGAGTAAATTCGATACACAGGATCTTCCAGATCGAAAACCATACTGTCTGTCTGATATTATATCATTTCTCTCCAGGTGTTCTACCCATTTAGTTTTAATTATTTTTTCCAATATTTTGACTATTACACTTGTCAATGATACCGGTCTATAATTAAGGGGGTCTTCCCTGCTTCCACTTTTGTAGATTGGAACTATGTTAGCCTTTTTCCATACATCAGCTACAACTCCTGTAAACAGGGATGCCTGAAAAATCAGTTGAAGAGGAATGCTGAGCTCAGGTGCACATTCTCTCAGAACCCATGGTGAAACTCCATCTGGACCAACTGCTTTGTTCTTATTTAGCTCCTTGAGCATTTTTTCCACTTCGTCTCTAGACACCTCTATGTGCTCTGTTGTTCTCTGGAATTCTTATTGTATCTGGTTCCCTGAAGATTTCATTTTGTACAAACACACTTTGGAACTTTTCGTTTGTGTGTGTGTACAGGTATATGTATGTGTGTACTCGCCTAATTGTGCTTGCGTGTATGATTGTATATAATATTTATATATATATATATATATATATATATATATATATATAGATAGATATATACGGGAGGTGTCGGGGCGGGCGGACGCGTGGAGGGAGGCTCTGTTGTTTACTGAGCCATACCTAGTGACATCCTGGCGCCACCGAGCCTAGCCTTCACAAGGTGCTGTGTGAATATCCTGGGAAGGTGCAGGAGTAGACGGCAAGTGCCCAAAGTGGACCATCTCAACAAAAATGGATCAAAACAGGTGAATTTACAGTGTGGAATATAAGGGCAGTGAGGGCCACGCCGGCACCCTGTAGGCCTCCCACAGTGAAGGTGTGGGGGGAGGGGGTGTTGTTGTGCGGTGCGGCGAGGGGGGGTCACCCATGTGCCACCCAGTGATTATATAAATATATTTGGAAAAGAAAAACAGAAATTAGCAATCATGTTTAGTGTTAATGGAGCTCACAGTGTGTCAGTCTACAAGTGTATGATTCATTCACCATTGTGCAGTGATATACAAGTAAATTGTACCAGTGTTTAAGTGTCACCCAGACCCCCCTCTCCCCTCAAGGCGAGCGGTGTCCGGTCAACCCCCACCCCCTCCCGGCCCGCCGGCCTCACCGCACCACTGTACCTCCTGCCATCCCACCCCCACCCACCCTGCGGCTGGGCGTCTCCCACCCACCTATTCACCGCCCACACAGTGCCTGTTGCAGAGATGTGTCACCCTCCATGCACCCAGATATGGCACAGGTCACAGCAAGCATTCAGGTTCTTCCCAAAAGGGAGGGAGACACAAGTACCCACATGAGTGGTGAGTGCGAGGGACAGCTAACTACCCCTGCCGCCACCACCCGTGATCACCCTCCCACGCCATGCCTATGTCACAGCCCGCCCGGCGGACGGAGGGGACTCCCCCAACTAACCAGGAACCCCTCAGCCAAGAACACGGTCCTGGGAACAATGTACCCAGAGGCGCACCCAGAGGGGGACCCAGACTCAGAGGAACGTGTCGGGTTTGCGAGGAATCTCACAGCCTTAGAAACGATGGAACCCTACGTCAGCACCACGGCTGTGAGGGTTCATGGACGTTACCTGTAGAGAGAGAAGGCCCACAGGCCCCCCCGGCACCCCCACACATCCCAGCAAACTTCATGTCATCAGATGACCTCCTGGGGGCCATCAAAGCATCCACCACCAGAACTCTTCCCCACATTCCTAAAGCTGCGCGCCCATTTGCAGCAGGGAAATATACAGACCTTCTAAGGAAAGTGAATGAACGGTCTGAAAATCTTAATGCTGCAACCACCATCAAAGCATGGCATAATTTGCTTCTGTTTGGCAATATTTGCTTAGGCGTACCTGCAAGAGGAGGCAAGTCACTAGCCTCATCAGTCACTAGGGCAATAAATAATTTCCCCAGAGCTGACAACTTGATCCCCATCCCTCCTCAACGCAAAAACCGTCGTGGAAGACCCAAGAGTTCCAATGATAATTTTAAGCTTGGAACACAAGTGACCAAGAAAATTGAAGAAGGCAACACAGTAGGGGCAATTAGGTTACTTACCAGTGAAGAAACAATCGCCCCTAGAGATACAGCAACTGCCGACTCACTGAGAGAGAAGCACCCTCCCAGAGTATCATGGGAACCCACTGCTCGGGACACAAATGCCCCAGACATGGGACCTCTATTCCTCCAAGCATCAGAGATATACAAAGCCATCATGTCATTTCCACCAGGCTCAGCAGGGGGATACACTGGAGTAAGACCTCAGCACCTCAAGGAGATGACAAACCCAGTTCTCTGAGAAGTTGCCGAGACACTGCTGTCAGAGATCACGAAGTTTGTCAACGACTGTCTCTCCGGGTTGATCCCAGATACAATTAAACCGTTCTTCTTCGGAGCATCCCTTTGTGCCCTTAAGAAGAAGGATGGTGGAATCAGACCCATTGCCGTGGGCAACACACTTCGGCGCCTTGTTGCTAGGGCAGCTGTCAGAAAAATCAGCATGGACGCTGCAACGATGCTTCGACCCCATCAACTAGGTTTTGGTGTCCCCCATGGCTGTGAAGCAGCAGCTCATGCAGCACGAGCCTATATCAAGGACCTCCCAGAAAATAAGGCATTAATTAAATTAGACTTTAAAAATGCCTTCAACCAGGTAAAAAGGGATGTGGTACTGGAAGCAGTTCGAACCAGCTTTCCTTGTCTACTTCCTTTCGTTTCAGCAGGGTACAGTAGGGAATCGACACTGTTGTTTGGGGAACATGAAGTTGTTTCCGCAGAAGGTGTCCAGCAGGGAGACCCACTTGCCCCTTTTCTTTTCTGCATGGCAGCTAAGGAGGTCACAAGTAGGTTGTCCAGCGAATTCAACATCTGGTTCCTGGACGATGGCACCCTGGCAGGGACACAGGAATCCCTGCTAGGAGATCTTCAGCTAGTGAAATCTAGGGGAGAGGAGTTAGGCCTTACACTAAATCCATCAAAGTGTGAAATCATCTCGTCCAACCAACCAATCATAAATGCAGTACAAATCTTATTGCCAGGAGCACAAGTGATCGCTCCCACCGACAGTGTGCTGTTAGGGGCACCTCTGGGCTCGAACGCCATTGAGGTAGTCCTCGAAGAAAAGCTTAAAGACCTGAGGAGGATGGAGGCGCGAATAGGGGCTTTGGATGCTCATGATGCGTTGTACCTTCTTACAAGGTGCCTGGCCTTGCCCAGACTTACCTATTTCCTCAGGTGTGCTCCTTCTTTTGACAGCCCAAAATTAACGGAATACGATTCACTCCTAAAGACAATAACTATGAAAGTGTTAAACCTCTCCCTGCAAGATGACCAGTGGGACCAAGCAACGCTCCCAGTTAGACTCGGGGGTATAGGTATTCGCAAGGCGACACAGTTAGCATTGCCGGCATTCTTATCCTCGACCAGTGCTACAAGTGAATTAGTGAAGGAAATACTACCAGAATACCTAAGGAACTCCATTGGGATTCGTGATCCCAAATTTGTGGAAGGAGCTGGTCGGTGGGACACACTCGCCAATTCACACACCCGACCAACTTGTCCAAACGACGGTAAACAGGCCAAATGGGATAGCCCCATAGTGGAGAACATCGCCAAAGCATTGCTGGACGTAGCTTCTCAGAAGGACAGAGCGCGTCTCCTAGCTGTGCAAGCCCCCCATGCTGGGGACTTCCTGTTGGCAGTCCCTAATTCCGCCTTGGGCACCCGCCTGGATCATCGGGCCCTAAGTATTGGTGTTGCTCTGCGCCTTGCCGCCCCTATCTCCACCGAGCACCGGTGTATTTGCGGCCAGGCACGGGCAGACCAATACGGCAGCCATGGTCTCATCTGTCGTAAGACACAGGGAAAGATTGCCAGACACGAGGCAGTCAATGACATCATCAAGAGAAGTTTGGCTACAGCTGGGTGTCCAGCACAAAGGGAACCCCAGTTGTGCAGACCTGACAACAGCCAAAAACGCCCAGATGGAGTCACCCTGCAGCCATGGAGGGAAGGTAAACAGGTCGTATGGGATTACACCTGTGCATCTACATTGGCTGATACCTATTTACGTTACAGCTCAGCGGAGGGAGGTGGGGCAGCCACCTTCAGGGAGACCCAGAAAATCCACAAGTACAGAGACCTAGAACGTTGTTACAGGTTCGTGCCGATAGGCTCAGAGACTCTGGGCGCCTGGGGTAAATGTGCACTCAAGTTTTTAAAGGAGGTTGGTGAGGAACTCATTGGGAAAACTAGAGACCCACGAGCAGCCAGTTTCCTGTTCCAGCGCCTCAGTGTCGCAGTGCAGAGGGGAAATGCGTGCTGTATCCTGGGTACGCACCCAACCTCCGAGGAGCTGGACGAGGTCTTCGAACGCTGATTGTTTAATTGTTATATATTTGTGTGTGTGTGTGTGTTCTCTGTAAACTGTAGCATTGCAATAAAATAAAACAAAACATACAAAAAAATAATAGGGGTGGTAGGAGAAGAAAAGAATTAAGTATTCAGTGAGAATCCACAAGATCTTCTCTGAATGCTCTTTGTTTTCTTCTTCGAGGATGTGGGTCCCTGCAATTGCACCAGAGGTGGTACCCCTAATATATATATATATTATATATATATATATATATATATATATATATATATATATATATATATATATATATATATAATATATTATATATATAATATTATATATAAATATATATATTATATTATATATATATATATAATATATATATATTGAT
>WNGS01161107.1:2421770-2433972 GCA_020271785.1 Procambarus virginalis | reverse complement strand
GTCCACAGACGACGCTCGCGTCACTCATTTCTCCCGTTTGCCTCGCCGACGACGCTCAGCGTCACTCATTAAAATATTTGTTAAAAATTTAAATTTATCAGATCAATCTGGTAGTGGTTTTAAAATGAGCGCCTTTAAATTGCGCACAATTTAGCACCCATAGTCACTTGAGCAGGACATATATTTATCTCTTGAATGCCTCAAGCGGCATTGGAAAAGAAATATTTCTATAAATCCAATTCTTATCCGATCACTTGGGATAATTTAAGCATGTTTACCATTAAATTTTCGTTTTTTTAATAGTCAATAGCCTTTTATGAAAACGGAGTTAGCTTGTATCTTCGTGGTAAAACTATTGTAAAATGTTGACATGACCAGGTAATCAACGAAGTTTTTTATTTGTTGCCGGTCACACGCATCCTTGTGTGGACATTTTATACATATGTTCTTCTAGAACATTCTATTGCGAACATATTGGTATAAAAATTAAGTACGTACATCGAAAATTGACGTCAGGACAGTGAAAAGAATAAGACTTTTCAAAAGTGTTTCGCCTGTTTCGCCGATCTGCCGTCGGTAGAGGTAATACTTCAGCCATTTCCACCTCTTGCTGGTGGGCGCGAACATGATTCTACATTTATATGCATATGTCCGTGAAGGGAATTTTATTGCGGTCACAATGATACCAAAAAAACCACGAATAAAATTAGGGGGTTGGCAAACATAAAACATCGTAAACATTCATGCCGGTTTGACGCTCACGGCTAACGAACGCCGCATTTTCTTATTCAGTGTGGTTCTCATGTTGTATTTTGTGACAATTTATGTATATATTACTCTAGAGCATTCTCTCGCGAACACAATGATACCAAATTTAAATACATACCGCGAAAATTAAGCTCGCCACCTGAAAAGATTATAAATTTTTTGCTGACGCGCCGTAGGCCCACCCGTCGGGACCACTTAGGGGTATTTGGGGCCTGTCACCGGGAACGTGAAAGTGTTAAGAGAGTGGAAACATTTGTTGCTGTTTGGCGCTCTCGCCAAACAGGTTGGCGACAGCTTCTGTTTCTGTTTGAACTGTTTCAAACAGTTTCTGTTTGGCCAGTATTTTATATGTATGTTCTTATAGAGAATTCTATTGCGAACACAGTGATACCAATTTAAATACGTAGGTCTACAATTAGTGTCAGAACAGTAAACAGAGTATACACTTTTCGCTCCTACCGCTTAAGCGCGCGAGACGCCCAAAGCACACAGGGTAAGTTTTTTTATGCTTCCCAGAAAGCGCTAAAGTGTTAAGGGATAACAATGAAAACACTTACCATTTCATGGTACAAATGCGGTTATCATCATGAATGTTACTATGGGAATGTGGTCATCGTCATGTGATGATTTAAACAATTATTGTCTGGATTTTGCATGTATGATGTAAATATGCATATAACGGCTCTGTGGATGTAAATACAGAAAAACAAGTGATCAAACAATCGGTGAAACATTGGAGGATAAAACAAGAAACGTCAGCAAAGTGGAGTACCAGGCGTGGACAAGCGCCAGACACAGCCTGGCAAAGACCCTCCACCCAGTGAAACAATAAATATTCACCGATTTTTGTTTTCTCTTACATTCTCTATACAAATTAATAATTAATAATTCTATAAGGAAAAATTAATGTTTTTTATTTTTTATTTTTTTGTGCATAGGTGAGTATGACCATTTCTCCATAGCCACTATCTAGAGTTAATCTGCAGGAGGGCATTCCTAGATACTATGTGTAGTGAATTTGCATAGGTTGATCACCATATGGGAAAATAGAGATAGGTTCCAAGCTCACTATCTTTTAACCTCAAATTGTATGACTATAAAAAAAAATATGAAGTTATAAAGCATTTAGGAAACCTAAATATGAAAATAATCATCTATTGTATGTACTACGGTTTACCTTTAGTGAAATTGTAAATTTGGCTAGCTTTGATAGCTAGAGACAAGATAGCTAGTTGCAATACCAAGGCAGCTGGTTGCATTGCAAGATTGACTGTAGAAGCTGCCTGCTGACACTAGCTGCATCGAGGCTTATTTGTGAATCTATATCACCACATTAGAACTTTTGAGTATACAGTGTGTCTTCACTTGAACGAACTATATGGGCGAGGCCGATTCGTTTCACCGCGGATTTCGTTCTACCCGTCGGCCCCAGGCTGTCCCTTCCTTCCCTTCACGTCAAAATAAGAGGTCCTACATCCACTATTAACAAAACAAAAGTCACAGAAAATCATTATTATGTATATCATTTTGAACATGGCACATTTAGAACAATTATTGGTAAACAATTCCATATTAAAATTATAACTGACTGTTACTAGTTGCCACAAATATGTCAACCAGTAACATGGTTAACTTGTGGATTTCCATAAGCTAACAGTATCAGTCTACAGGTATATAAATATTCAGAAAAAATTCATTTATTATGAATTCTTCATTTTCACTGACATTTGATAGAACAATTACTACAAACAATTTGCAATACAAATGCTACATATATGAGCATTATTGAATCAGTCAAGCAAAATCACATAATTTTCTCAACAAACTGACGAGAGAAGGGGGCAGTTGGCGAGACGTCGGTGGCAGGGAAGGGATTTTAGCTTGTCGGCAGTAGAGGGGGGTGGGGGGTTGAGTGATGGTCAGATCAAGCCATGGGCCAGACCATGCTTCAGGCCCAGGGCCAGGCCTTGGACCCAGACCTTGACCAGACTCGGACAATATTGACTGCTTAGAGGCCAGACCAGGCCTTGGACCCAGACCTTGACCAGAGTCAGACAATGTTGACTGCATAGAGGCCAGACCAGGCCTGACCTCAGACCAGACCTTGGACCCAGACCTTGACCAGACTCAGACAATGTTGACTGCGTAGAGGCTAGCTGCCTCCTTAACTCCCTAATATATCCCCCTCACCACTGACACCCCCATTTATTATGAATTCTTCATTTTGACTATGGAATATGGTAGAGCAACGTGTTACAAGCCACAGAAATGATAAAACTTTCTCCTAATTTTGTCAAGAGCAGCAAGTGAGCTTAGTATCGAGGTAGGCACGTGGTGCAGCAGTCAGCTGACCCGACCTGGTGGACGAGTCTCCACTCGCCCTCCTTCTCTGACGCCTTTCCACCCCTCTAATACATCCCCCTCACCACTGACGCCACCATTTATTATGAATTCTTCATTTTGACTATGGAATATGATAGAGTTGTGTGTTACAAACAACTGAAATGGTAACATTTTCTCTGCTAATTTGGTGAAAAGCAGACAGTTCACTCGCTATCGAGGTGGAGCACTGCGGCGCCAGCCACGTGTTGCCATTTAGATGATAACTCGGGACAGAGCTCTACACTGACACATTCTGCCTCCCCTGACGCCACTATTACTCCTTCTTCCCTGACAACTTCCACCACTGACAACCTGCCTCCCATGAGAATAACTGCCCCTAACTACTGACACCACTGTCCCCTGACAACAACTCTCACCAATGACCCCTGACACCATTTATCATCCTTCAACCATTTCTCCCTAGAAACAATGTGTAAGCATAATAAAACTGTATAACTGTTTACACTTTGGGGAATCATAGTTGACGACAGCCACCTCCGATGCTCGGTCTCGGTGACCGCTTAGACGTACAATCCTCTCTTAATCGAACATTTGTATGTTGCACTGGACATTTAGTACCGAACTCAATTGTTCGGATCTTCCAGGAATTCGCTAGAGTGGGGTTTGTTAGAGTGAGGATGCACTGTAGAGGATTGGTATAACTGAATTTGCTATTTTTGTCACTTTATGCTAGGAATCTGGATATTGATCCTATTTCTTCTGGCCTGATACCTACCCACTCTTTAAATGTATGTAATAGTTAAGATATGAACTACAGGATGGAATAGAAAAAAAATGGGCTTATTTTTTTCTTTCAGACATATTAGATTCTGCATTAGAGAATGGCATTGTGGTACGCGAAAAATTTGACCCGAGTCATTTGACTGCACAATTTGTGGGTCAACTTGTACCGGGGACACACCTATGAGGCAACACCTTAAAGGTATCACTCATATGAAAAAAGTAAGGTAAGATCACTTGTGGAATATTCTTTTCTATGAATTTTATGTATTCCTATTTTTTTCTTCTTCCTTCAGAACAAGTGAAATGATTAAGACTCCAATTGGTTACCTCCTAGGGCAAGATTGTTAAAGGTCCCACTGAAGTGAATCATGTACTGCCAGGACTGCTCTCTAATATGCACTAACGCAGACAGGATCTTTTTTTAATTGAATTTTTCTGCTAATTCATTTTTTGTTAGAAAGATGCTGAATATTCAATCTAACTGGGTTTATTCATTTGCTTTGTTTAATCATGTTAAAATACGAAGAGTAAATCCTTTAAACTAGGAACTTGATAATGAGCAGACCTCGGCCCTTTGTTATTTACTATTCTGGTGCATAAACTTTAAGTTGACCAAACTAATATATCACTATATTGAAAATACATGCTCTTGTGCCACTCTTAAAACACCAACCTAATTATCACATAACGGTGTGTAATTGACAACGTGAGAGACCTTCACATACCCTGGAGTCCCATTATCCCTTAAATTGCTGTTATGTTCATATGTTTATCTCCAAGCTAATGTTCTTATATCATAAGCTGATTTTAGTTACTATCACCTGGTTTTATATAATGATATAAATATGGTTATAATACACACACAAATTACAATAGCGTGATGCATCAAATGAACAAACCCACAAGGGCCGTGATGAGAGTACAGTACGAACCTACCCCAGACGTAGGTTCAAAACTCTCATCACGGCAACTTGCAACAGAGGTGGTACCCTCTGTTGCAAGTGTAGGGACCCATAGCCTTGAAGAAGAAAATAGTGTGTTCAGAGAAGACCTTGTGGATCCTCATTGAACACATTAATATTTTCTTCTCCTACCAGCCCTATTCTTTTGTATACAGTGGTACCTCGGTTTAAGAGTTTAATCCGTTCCTGGAGACGGCTCGTATTCTGAAAACTCGTATTCCGAAGCTAATTTCCCCATAAGACATAATGGGAAATGAATTAATCTGTTCCTGACTACCCCAAAAACCCCACTTCAAACTAAATTTTAAACCTAATTCATCTAAATAAACCTACAAAACTATGTTCAAGTTATTACTTACCCTTGTTGATGAATGCTGTTGGTGTATGGAAGATGGTGAGGAGGGGGGAGGAGGAGAGGTGTTACTGTTTGGAAGGGGAGTCCCCTTCCATTATCACATCAGGCAGTGACGACCTTTCTGGTGTGCACTCCCTGGCACTTTTGCCTGCATACCATTAGGTCCTGATTATGGCTCTGCTCGATTTTCTCACAACAAATCTGTCCATGGAAGGTTGTTTTCCCGTCTTCGCAAGTTGTCTGTAGTAAGGCATCACATTGTCATTGAAAGATTAAGGCAACAACCTACTACAGCTTTCTTGGGTGAGTCTTTTTCAATAAAATAACAGTGTGCATCTCTTCCCACATCTGACACACCTCCTTAATTTGTGCAGAAGGGACATTCGCTACTGCCTCATCCTCCTCCACTGGAGAAACATCCTCATCTGGGTCTTCTTGCTGTTCCTTTTGAAGGGCTTGGAGTTCTTCGTTGTGTTCTTCCACCAACTCCTCCACATCATCACCATCCAATTCCAAGCCCATTTGCCGACCCAGAGTAACAATTTCCTCAACAATAAGCGCATCATTTCAGGCTCAAACCCCTCACCAAGTCTGCACTTTCTGCTGTTTGAAAACCCTTGGATTTTCAGAATGATACATTAGCAAGGTTTTAATTTTCAAATCGCCACTTGCATTTGAACGCAGTACAAGCGTAAACCTATCTTTCATAGGCTTGTGTCCAGGCAAGGATTTTCCTCCTTGGTAATGTATGTCCTCTTAGGCATTCTTTTCCAGAACAGTCCTGTTTCATCACAATTAAACACTTGTTGCATAGGTATCCCTCAGCCTCTGCAAACTCTTTAAATTCTTCAATAAATCGTTCAGCGGCTGATTTGTCTGAGCTGGCAGCCTCCCCATGCCTCCAACACTATGCATACCACTTCTTTTTCTAATTTTTCAAACCATCCTCTGCTTGCCTTAAACTCTTTCACTTCTGCATCACTCATTCCAGGGGTTTTCTTTACAAGGTCTTCGTGCAATACCCTGGCTTTCTCACAAATGATGCCCTCCGAAACACTATCACCCTTTAACTCCTTGTCGTGTATCCAAATTAATAACAACTTTCCACTTCAAGTATTTGTGGTCTTTGTTTCGTGATTGTTCTTATGCCTTTTGCCACTTTAGCACTCATAATGTCCTTTTTCTTGCTGAGTATAGTGCATATTGTTGACGTGGCTTTGTTGTACTGCCTACAAAGTTCAACAACATGTGTACCATTTTCATGCTTCCGAATGATCTCTTGTTTCTCCTCTATTGTCATCCTCACATGGGCTTTCTTGCCTTGATCCTTACCACTGGCTTTCTTGGGACCCATGGTGACATATATAATAACAACTTTTATGGTTAAATGACCAAAATCCATCAGAACACTGAAAATCCGAGTGAAGAATTGAGGCGGGATAGTCACTGGGTGCGAGGCACTGGTAAACTGAGGGGCGGAGGGGCGACGATTGCCGTACCACCATGCGCTAGGAAGCCTGTACGCGTATCAACAAACTCGCGTTCCGAGGTAACCCTCGCCTTCCGAGGCACATTTTCCGAGCAAATCCTGCTCGTATTCCAAAAACTCGTATTCCGAGGTACCACTGTATATACATATTTATATGTATGTCAGAATCTATATTTTAATATATATATATATATATATATATATATATATATATATATATTATATATATATATATATATATATTATATAAGTATATTTTGGTAGCAGTCTTGTAAACATATGTTATTAAATATGACCAAAAAAAGTAAGATTAATAATTCTAACACTTAATTTTATCTTTCTTATGTTTCTTTCCACTGTCGATGGTAATTGAAAAATCAGTTCTCCAAAATTCATTTTTATTTCTAGTCTGACACGACACTTGAACGAGTTTCGTAATAACTTATTACATTTTTAAAGACTTTAGTTTACACACACACAACTATAACCTGCAAACACTAAACAGAGTTATACTATGCTATCATTTAAACGCTTTTATCTTATATACTCACATTTGGGTGAGGTGATATGTTACAACAGTTTTGGATGAGGTGAACAAAACTTTCAACACAAGACAGAACACAGTGCATTGGGTATAAATTAGATAAATTAAAGGGAAGAATGGAAGTAACTGCAAAGGGCCTATTGGCCCATATTTCTTTATGCTTCTATATTGGTGCGGAGTCTTGAAGTGGTTAGAATATAGTTGTGCATTAATTGGCTGTTGTTGATTGCTGGTTGACTTCTTGATTATATATATAGATATAGATAGATATATATATAGATAATAATAATAATAAATTAATGGTGGTGTTGGGTACAATAGTGATTACAGTACGATTTCTTTTGTAGCAGCAACTGTCCCACGTTGCTCTTTTGTTGACTGGACCAATTGCAATGTGTATGGAGCTAATGAGTTGTTACAGGCTTAGTACCTCTCTTTTTGTATTAAATAGTAGCCACTGGTTTTTCCATTCTTATCATGTAATGTTTATACAGAAGACCAGGAGTCATACACAGGGGTTTAGTCAATTTCATTAGCTCCGCCAGGTCTGTTTTATGCCTATGTTGAAATCCGGTCATTTCTGTTACCTGGAGTCTGGTTATGTGAGTTAGATTAACTTCAATGTACTGTACTTTATAAAGACCAGGAGTTTTACCTAGGTGATTGGTGATAATGTGGCTTTTGCACATTGTTGGTTATCACTGTAACTTTGTCATCCTGCCTCTGTGAAATCTGAGATGTTTAATTAATGTAATGTTAGCCATGTGAATAAATAGTTATAACTGTTAGCTGGAAGTTTTGTTCCTCCAATTTAGGGATTAGACTTTCATTGTTAAACAAAGTTATTTAATGCTGAGAGAGGAATCTCATTAGAGGTGTGGGGATCTAACTTAATTCTTTAATTGTAGAATATGATTCTGAGTGAAACAAGCCATGTTACTTTTCTTGGGGAGCCCCCTGTGGCTCCCTGACGCTACCGTCTCCGGTGTAGGCGCCATTAATTGCCAAATTCTCTAGCCAACCAGGGACACGGTGCAAGAACCTGGTCCCCTCACCGAGGCGCAGGGAATTGTGACATTTATATATTAAGTTATTCATTTATGCCACCACCACCAAGAAGCACCCAGGAAGTCAGCAAGACAAAACAACCACAGCTGGCTGCTTCCAAAAGTCCACTACTGTAATTGTTCTGGCAATTGCTGGGAGGATACTGAACAGATATGGACCGCTGATGTTCTTAGTGTTCTCTGTGTCTATGACACTCCACTCTTCACTGGTCAGTTATGCATTTCCTAACATACTGTTCACTCCTGTATGTTTGTTTTATTGTGCAAATTTGGGACCTGGTATTCCAGTATCTCATTCATACGAGTGCATTCAGCCAAAGAAGGTGATTAAAGTGCTTTTTCAAGCCAAAGTTATAATTACATCACATATATTTCATAAATGTAGCATTCTATAGAACTTTTGGGTACAGATCCAGTATATCATTAAGTATACCTGGAGCATACCAGGAGAGGATACAGGGAGTTGTTCTACTCCCCGAGTCCGGCCAGAGGCCAGGCTCAACTTGTGATAACTTGGTCTAACAGGCTGTTGCTTGGAACGGCCCGCAGGCCTACATATCCACTGCAGCCTGGTTGGTCCGCACTTCTTGCAAGAGTATTCAGAAAGTATTTACAGAGCTCAACACACCAACCCAAGGGATTGGAAGTCAGTCAGTCAATATGGGGGACTTGTTATAAAAAATAAGTGTTGAATGTAATGGATCACCAATTTCTGGGTTGTGCACTCGTGGCTTCCTGAAGTTAACATCCTTGATGTAGGTCCCATCAGTTGTGGAGTTCTTTGACCTACCAGGGACACAGCACCAGAACCTGGACCCCCCTTTTAATATATAAAATCCACAGGGAACTATGGTTTTTTTATATTAAGTTACTCATTTATGCCACTACCAAGGGAAGTACCCAGAAAGTCAGCGAGACAAAACCAACCATAGCTGGCAGCTTGAGACACCTGAAACTTGAAAACAGCCATAGAACTCTCCTAAACTATTTAAACAAACTATTGAAAATGTTATAACCCAGCACTTGCTTGTTCGCCCCACCTTACCCTCTTGTTTGGGAGGGACGAGGGCAGGCCATGGTGCAGAGTGAACCACAGGGGAGCAATGGGGGGGGAGTCAGAATGGAGCCGGAACAACAAGCCTCGAGGAAACCAATTCCCAAACCCCGAAGAAGAAGCTAGTGACGCAGTAACCAGTGCAAGGACACCGGAGAATGAACCCAGCGAATGGCAGAGCGATGAAAGAGATCACTCCAAAATACCAGAACAGCCTCTGAGCCAAACCCTGCCCAGCAGAAAACCAGCAGAGCAATGTTCAGGCTCCCACACAGCTGCTTAAGCAATTGCAGAGTGACCCAATTTCCCTTGAAAATAGCTGAAGGCGGGACTGCAACACGAGCAAAGCCGCCGGAGGGAGGGAAATGGATGCAGTCCGAGAACCACACTAGGCCCAGCCAAGTCCAAACCCGGGACAGAACAAACCGAGACTTCCACCAAGGTACCAGGAAAACGAACCCGGCAAGCTGGGAAAGAACCAAAACCCTAGCTAATAGACACCAACCAGCCATCGTGGCAGGCAGCAAGACACCGGAACCTCGGATTGCACCTGATCAGGGGAAGAGGAACCGAACTCACAAAACCAGATCCAGTACAGAGGTGTAAACTAGGTCTCGCAGGAGGTTACACACCAGGCCTCCCAACCTCTGCAGGGGTAAGCAGAGGCAGAAAACCTCAGAAAAGACTTTTCTGTGGGGAGCCCCTACGGCTCCCTGGAGCTTATCGGGCTAATGTAGTTATGTTAGACCGGGACACTAGCTATGGAGTTCAGACCTACCAGGGACCAGCGCCAGAACCTGGCCCCTTCAGAGAGGTTTCAGGGAGCAATGGCCCTGGAAAACCCCATATGGTTGGGGGTTTTCCTTATCTGCCATCGACCGGGGTTAGGCACCCAGAAAGGTAGGCGTAACAAAACAAACCCCACATGGTAGAAAACTACAACAAACCGAACAGAGAGGTAGAAAAACTCCCTACAATCACAAGGAAAACAATCAAACAATCACTTTACTGCCGCGCCGGTTGTCCGCGCAGCCCTCCCCTCCCCGGAGGGGGAGGGGGGGGCCCCCGGACCTCACCGCGCCGGCTGCCGTCAGTTCGTAAGCTAGTGTCAACCGGGATACACGCTTCTCTGGCCTCAATTTCCTTGGCGGTGTTTGCCTCGTGTGGCGTTCTCTGCTGTTTTTGTGGTTTGCGGTGGCCAGGAGTATTTCATCAGTGCCGGGCTGCATGAGTCTAGGGGTTCCCTTCCCTAGGCGCCCTGTGAGTACTGCCCTTGCGTGTCAGGGTTATCTTCTCTGGGGCGTTCGGGAACCGCTCCCGTAGGGGTTCTTGCTGCTCGGCATTTGCCTCGCCCTTGGGGCCAGCTGGGGCTTGGGGCCCTTGTTTGGCCTTGGGTAGGGAGTTGGTGTTGTGCTGGTTAGGGCGCCAAGGTGTTGCACTGCCTGCCACCTACGCGGCGGCCGTTTCCTGTTGCCTCTGGGGACGGTGTACTTTTGCGGGGTTTTTCTTTTGTTTTTATTTTCTTGCCTGGTGGGGGTCTGCATAGTGTGGCTATAGTTCCACTAGTAGTGTTTGGCGCCCTCTGCTAGGCCCCCGTGCTTGTACACGTCCCGGGGGTTTTCAGTATTAATCTTTACCCTTGTTTTCGGGTTTCTTAACCGGTTAGCAACACCTTGCCCGGGCTTCCCGTAGTTGCTAACCTACGGGCCCTGGAAACCCTGTCGGGCTCGGGAGACCATTGCATGTGTCTTCCGGGTACCAACCCGTCTTGTACGGGATCGTTGGTTGCTGTGCCTTTGTCTCTAGGTGACAGTCGCCATTTACCTCCGTCATGCTGCCTGTTGGGTCCCTGACACCTTGACCCGGAGTCTTGCGAGAGAGTTTCTCTGCTTGTTCTCCAGTACTCCTGATGTTATTGCTATTCAGAGTACAGGCGGCATCCGTGTTGCAAGCTAGGTTAGGTTGCTGCAACATGCTAGGTTGGTTTTTCCCACTCGGATGCCCCGAGGCCGCCCCGTTTTGGTTCGGTGCTGTTCGCCTCCTCCTCCCTGTTCCCGGTTCCGGACTGTCTGCGGTTTCGGGGTCGGGGCGGGGTTTAGTTGGGGCAGAGGCTCGGGCGGTTTTCGGGGGCTGCCCCATTCGGGTTGGGGGACGGAGGTTTTAGAGCCTGTTCCTCCAGCCAAGGCTTCTGGGGCTTACCAGCGGCCCGTTCTTGCTGCCTTTCCCATGGACTCTTTCTTTTCTTTAAGGGCGGAGGGCTTGGAGGACGGCTCTGCCCCGGGGCCTCTGTTGCTGGTTCCGGGGCTGTGGGGGATGCCTGCTAGCAGTTCTGGGGCGGTTTGCCCTGCCGGGGTTTTCTGCTTTTGGGCGGAGTTTTAGCCCATCCAGTCTGCTTGCTTCCCACTTTTGCTGGCGTGTTTTGTCTCTTAGCGTCCAGCACAGCCCCTGCTGGCGGCCATTTTCGTCTGCCTGTTTTCCGGCGTGGCCACCAGGGCGGCGTTGCGGTTTGTTTACATACGCCTGGGTGTGCGAGCGAGCGTCTGGGGTGAGTTTTCACCCTTTTTTCAGGGGGTTTTTCTCCTGTTGCGTTTTTTTTTTTTTTTTTTTTTTTGCTTTTCTGGTTTTGCCCGTTATTGTTCCTTTGGGTGTTTATTTCCACCGGCTTCTGGGCCCATGGGTTGGGCTCAGTGTTTCTGGCTGTTAGGCTTGCTCCCCACCACCGTCCCTCGGTTTCGGTCTGTCTGACTGTTGCCAGAGGGTTCTGTAGGGGGGCTGCGCTTGCCTTTTGTGGTGTTCTCCGCCGGCAATTGTGGGGTTGGCTTCCCCTGGTTCGATTC
>WNGS01161107.1:2383047-2420770 GCA_020271785.1 Procambarus virginalis | reverse complement strand
TTCACAAAAGGAATAAAATGCCAGAACTGAAAAATCAAAAAAACCCGAAGACACACAGCAAACAAACTGGCAGTCAGAGAAAAATATCTGCCTCTGCATTGGAGGTAAAATAAAGTACAAAGTATAGTGTGTACACAAAGGAAGTAAAGCAAGCTGCGTCAACCACAATACCCTCACAGCCCTCCCAACCAACCATAATATTCAGACTCTAAATGGAATTTTTACAAATTGAATAATTGATGACTGCGTTACTGTCATCAGGATCCTCTGGTATTTTGGTTTTATGACGTCGACACCACTACCATCAGGACGCAAACGTGTATTAAGGAACACCTAGGGAAGATCGCCCTAGGCGCATGCAGCTCCCATACTCAGACACCTGGCAACCACACCATACAGGGAGAAAATCCAGAACAGGAACTTAAGGCCATAGGTGACAATCCGACCACCCATACATCAGTTCAAGAACTGGTGTGGTGGGCTGCTGGCTTGCCCTCCCCCTTGGTGGGGGGGGGGGCGGTAGTAGCGCTAACAAGCGGGAGTGCTAGTTGGACAAAGTGTTCCAAGTTTTTCTTTTTAGAGGAGTTCTTTTGCTCTTTTCAGACTAGGTCGCAATTTTCACAAGATTGTGGTCTGTTTCCTCTATCTCTCTCTCTCCTATCTGGGTGCCAGCAATTATGACATACTATACTTTAAATGTAAAGTGCTCATAGGTCATTGCTCCCTGTGCCTCTGAGGGGGTACAGGTTCTGGCTCATAGTCCTCGGTAGGCAAATGGAGTCCTGTGACTGACGACCTCAAACTAATATAGCACTATATCAATTCGGATAGCTTCAGGAAACCGACTGGACTCGCCACAGAAACTCCAGTTTAGCCCTGTAGCAACAGGGCTACACCACCTTCCATTCTATTCACCCCCTATTTTTCCATAGTACTTGATACCATCATGGGAACGTTTAAATTCCTATTACACTTATCAGTTTAATTTCTGTTATGCTATAATGTGTCATTGTTGTTTCACTCTATTTCTGTAAAGGTATATCTCTTTATTTGTAATTCTTTGTGCATTTACATTCATAACTTTCATTCTGTTCATAAGAACTGGAATTTTTGTTTTTTTCCGAGGGGTAGTTGTTCCTGTTGCTGCATTTCCAGTTCTGATAGAAGGGTTTAATGATGATCCAGTCACCAGTCCAGCCCAAAGACCCAAAGCACTTCCGTAGACATAAGTCGCACACTACCATGCTGCTTTCTTTAACGGTTTCTCTGTGGTGTCTACAGGGAAACCCCAGCCTTATTGTTAGTAACCATCTAACACAAGTTGCCTGCCTGCTGTCCTGCCAGCCTATCTACCTGCTTTACCTGCCAGGCTTCCTGCTTTCCCTTGAGCAGCTGTGTGAGAGTCTGACCTTTGCCCTTCTGGTTTATCCATTGAGCAGGGTTTGGCTTCAGAGGCTTTCCTGGTTCCTTTGGGGTATCCCCTTTCACCTCTTAGTGATTGCTGGGTGCAGACTCTGGGCGCCCTGCACCGGCTGCTGGATCCCCAGCTGCTGCTTATAGTTTTTTGGGGGTTCATTTTCCTGGCAGCTTCCTCCAACCTCGCTTGATGTTTACATGGATGCCTTGGCTGCCAGTTGGAGCTTTGTGACCAGCACTTACCAGTTTGACCAAGATCATTGGGATCCTTCCCTTTGTTAGGCGTTCAGTACGGTGCATGAGTTCTGCATTCGTGCACAGTGAGTACAGTACTGTACACGAGTGCTACACTAGCGGCCGTGTGGCACGTGCTGTGTAGAGTTCGGATTACTCAGGCCTCGGTCATCAGACTCCACTCTGACTGTTTTGACATTGTTCATTGTCTCAATCAGGGGGATCTTTTCGGTCCTTGGCTTTTTGGGGGCTGGTCTCTTCAAGTGGCTCGTCTGCTGAATTTTGGCTCCGTGCCGTTCACCTCCATGGAGTGTCCAGCTGGAGGTCTGCCTAGCTTCTTATTAGGCCAGTCTAGGTTGTGATAGTGGTCCTCCTCTGTTGCCCCTGAAGTTTTACACCTGCTACTGGTGGTCAGTTGGCCTGCTATCTGACAGTTCTACCGACTTTTGTAGGCCCCAGTGCCTGGGCTTCCCATAGGACTGATTTCCCCTATGGGCCCTGGAAAACCCTTGTGGGCTTGGTGGTTTCATAGATACTTCTTCCGAATCCACTCTCGCCCTGTGCGAAGTCGAAAGTTTTTGTCGCCTCTGCCTCGGGAGACGATCATCCGTACTGCCTCTGCCATGCTGCCTGTTGGGTGGGGACACCATCGACCCAGTCTTGCAGGACTTGTTTTTCACTTGCGCTTCAATTTACTTATCACTTATCTGACGATCTCGGGTAACAGGCAACAGCCTCGTTGCATGCTAATTCTCCTCCTTGTACAGGTCTGGTTGGTTGCCCAGTTGGAGGCCCCAGAGCTGCTCAGCTTGGGTTTTAGGGACCAGGATTTGAAGGGGTGGGTCGCTTCGACATTGGTTCTTTCCGCGCCCACGCTTCCTATCTAGGTGGGCGTGGCGTGCCCTGCTCATTCCCTCCCCCCCCCCAGCTTCCGGCTCCCGAAATCTGAGGGTTACGGAGTCAAGGCGGGGTTTAGCTCGGGATAAGGCTCTGGTGGCTCCCCCTTCCGATTCAGGCGCAGAGGTGGTTGAGCCATTTCCCGCTGGGGCTTCTCGATCGACCCAGCAAACTCCCTTCTTGGAAGCCTTTCCCATGGACTTCTTTTCGTCATAGGTGGTGGGCCTAGATGAGGGCTCTGCCCCGGGGCCTTTGTCTGGGGTTTCCAGGGCTTGGAAAGTCCACTTGGGCTCCTTTTAACCCTGCTTGGGCCGTTGTGTCTGTTGGACAGGGGTTGTTGCTGCAGGAGTTTTTTTTGTCCCATTCTTTCCTTATGAATTCATATTACTGTATTTGCCGGCGTGATTTATGAACCCTTGCGTCTGACACATCCATCTTTTCCTTGAAATGTTTGTTCTGAATAAAAAAAAAAAATAAAAAAAATAAAAATACTGTACTATTTTCTTGTGTTTCATCATACTTTATTGAAAATTATCTTAATGTGGTTTTGTACCCCTGCTCTTACCTCCTCTCAGATCAGCAGTTTCATTGTTTATACTTATGGCACGAGTATTGCTATAGGTTGTGAAACTTGGATTACTTGTGATGTTTTGAGTTGCCAAGACTGGCTGCCAGGGCAGCGCACTCTGTTGTGGTGCACCATCTCATGGGTATGGTTTGTTGTCATCCACTCCTTGCCATTGATTGCCAGGCAGTTGAAAGTTTATAATTCCTTTCCAAATTTTTGGGGCACTTTTCATTTAGTTAATGAACCATTGTTCTTACTGGTAACTCAGTCGTTCGTTCCCTTATGTATGACATGTCTTAGGTGTGGGTTATGTCTCCCATGAAATGGGTGGGGAGGTACGTGAATTGGTGTGAGCTTCCCTCATCTCTACCAATGGGTCGTCAGTAGTTTTGGTAAGTTTATATTCATCTTTTTTGTCCTCTTCTAGTTGTGGTTGTGGGGTTTGCGCTTCGACTCTGAGTCTGTCTCTCGCCCGTCATTCTACTGGTGTACACATTCGTGAGCTTCTCGAACTCTTTCATCTCTACGTTTGATCTTGTGTAAGGCATCAGACTCCACTACCTCATTGCCTCTTACAATCCATTACCTTACTACTCTGCCACTGAATGAATTCTTTCTGATGTGTCTGTGGCTCCTTTGGGTACTCAGCTTCCACTTGTGTTCCATTATGAGTGTATCAACCGAGTTGATTCATACCTCTTTGTACCCTGTCCGTTCCCCTGAGGATTTGTGGGCGATGGTCATATCTCCCGGTCTTGTGTTCCCGGGCCTGTATTGTCTGGTGTACAAGATAGCGGTATTTCTGTGTAGTATTCCCTCAGTCTTGTGGTTCCCAGACTGGTCATTCGGCTTGATTTCAACTTTGTGTTTTTCGTGACGGGGTTTTCGGTAACAGTTTGGCTCGTTTTCATTATACTGTACTTTTATTGGTAACGATTTTGTGCCTAGCAACCTTGCCCTGTATGCTCATCTCGGTATCCCGTTTGTGACACGAGGCAAATTTTTATATATGTACAGTAAATACATAAAAAAAGTCTTTTCTGAGGTTTTCTGCCTCTGCTTACCCCTGCAGAGGTTTGGGAGGCCCTTGGTGTGTACCTCCTGCGAGACCTAGTTTACACCTCTGTACTGGATCTGGTTTTGTTTGAGTTCGGTTCCTCTTCCCCTGATCAGGTGCAATCCGAGGTTCCGGTGTCTTGCTGCCTGCCACGATGGCTGGTTGGTGTCTATTAGCTAGGGTTTTGGTTCTTTCCCAGCTTGCCGGGTTCGTTTTCCTGGTACCTTGGTGGAAGTCTCGGTTTGTTCTGTCCCGGGTTTGGACTTGGCTGGGCCTAGTGTGGTTCTCGGACTGCATCCATTTCCCTCCCTCCGGCGGCTTTGCTCGTGTTGCAGTCCCGCCTTCAGCTATTTTCAAGGGAAATTGGGTCACTCTGCAATTGCTTAAGCAGCTGTGTGGGAGCCTGAACATTGCTCTGCTGGTTTTCTGCTGGGCAGGGTTTGGCTCAGAGGCTGTTCTGGTATTTTTGGAGTGATCTCTTTCATTGCTCTGCCATTCGCTGGGTTCATTCTCCGGTGTCCTTGCACTGGTTACTGCGTCACTAGCTTCTTCTTCGGGGTTTTGGGAATTGGTTTCCTCGAGGCTTGTTGTTCCGGCTCCATTCTGACTCCCCCCCCCATTGCTCCCCTGTGGTTCACTCTGCACCATGGCCTGCCCTCGTCCCTCCCAAACAAGAGGGTAAGGTGGGGCGAACAAGCAAGTGCTGGGTTATAACATTTTCAATAGTTTGTTTAAATAGTTTAGGAGAGTTCTATGGCTGTTTTCAAGTTTCAGGTGTCTCAAGCTGCCAGCTATGGTTGGTTTTGTCTCGCTGACTTTCTGGGTACTTCCCTTGGTAGTGGCATAAATGAGTAACTTAATATATAAAAACCATAGTTCCCTGTGGATTTTATATATTAAAAGGGGGGTCCAGGTTCTGGTGCTGTGTCCCTGGTAGGTCAAAGAACTCCACAACTGATGGGACCTACATCAAGGATGTTAACTTCAGGAAGCCACGAGTGCACAACCCAGAAATTGGTGATCCATTACATTCAACACTTATTTTTTATAACAAGTTCCCCATATTGACTGACTGACTTCCAATCCCTTGGGTTGGTATGTGTTGAGCTCTGTAAATACTTTCTGAATACTCTTGCAAGAAGTGCCGGACCAACCAGGCTGCAGTGGATATGTAGGCCTGCGGGCCGTTCCAAGCAACAGCCTGTTAGACCAAGTTATCACAAGTTGAGCCTGGCCTCTGGCCGGACTCGGGGAGTAGAACAACTCCCTGTATCCTCTCCTGGTATGCTCCAGGTATACTTAATGATATACTGGATCTGTACCCAAAAGTTTCTATAGAATGCTACATTTATGAAATATATGTGATGTAATTATAACTTTGGTTTGAAAAAGCACTTTAATCACCTTCTTTGGCTGAATGCACTCGTATGTATGAAAGATACTGGAAATACTGGAATACCAGGTCCCAAATTTGCACAATAAAACAAACATACAGGAGTGAACAGTATGTTAGGAAATGCATAACTGACCAGTGAAGAGTGGAGTGTCATAGACACAGAGAACACTAAGAACATCAGCGGTCCATATCTGTTCAGTATCCTCCCAGCAATTGCCAGAACAATTACAGTAGTGGACTTTTGGAAGCAGCCAGCTGTGGTTTGTTTTGTCTTGCTGACTTCCTGGGTGCTTCTTGGTGGTGGTGGCATAAATGAATAACTTAATACATAAATGTCACAATTCCCTGCGCCTCGGTGAGGGGACCAGGTTCTTGCACCGTGTCCCTGGTTGGCTAGAGAATTTGGCAATTAATGGCGCCTACACCGGAGACGGTAGCGTCAGGGAGCCACAGGGGGCTCCCCAAGAAAAGTAACATGGCTTGTTTCACTCAGAATCATATTCTACAATTAAAGAATTAAGTTAGATCCCCACACCTCTAATGAGATTCCTCTCTCAGCATTAAATAACTTTGTTTAACAATGAAAGTCTAATCCCTAAATTGGAGGAACAAAACTTCCAGCTAACAGTTATAACTATTTATTCACATGGCTAACATTACATTAATTAAACATCTCAGATTTCACAGAGGCAGGATGACAAAGTTACAGTGATAACCAACAATGTGCAAAAGCCACATTATCACCAATCACCTAGGTAAAACTCCTGGTCTTTATAAAGTACAGTACATTGAAGTTAATCTAACTCACATAACCAGACTCCAGGTAACAGAAATGACCGGATTTCAACATAGGCATAAAACAGACCTGGCGGAGCTAATGAAATTGACTAAACCCCTGTGTATGACTCCTGGTCTTCTGTATAAACATTACATGATAAGAATGGAAAAACCAGTGGCTACTATTTAATACAAAAAGAGAGGTACTAAGCCTGTAACAACTCATTAGCTCCATACACATTGCAATTGGTCCAGTCAACAAAAGAGCAACGTGGGACAGTTGCTGCTACAAAAGAAATCATACTGTAATCACTATTGTACCCAACACCACCATTAATTTATTATTATTATTATCTATATATATATCTATCTATATCTATATATATAATCAAGAAGTCAACACCAGCAATCAACAGCCAATTAATGCACAACTATATTCTAACCACTTCAAGACTCCGCACCAATATAGAAGCATAAAGAAATATGGGCCAATAGGCCCTTTGCAGTTACTTCCATTCTTCCCTTTAATTTATCTAATTTATACCCAATGCACTGTGTTCTGTCTTGTGTTGAAAGTTTTGTTCACCTCATCCAAAACTGTTGTAACATATCACCTCACCCAAATGTGAGTATATAAGATAAAAGCGGTTTAAATGATAGCATAGTATAACTCTGTTTAGTGTTTGCAGGTTATAGTTGTGTGTGTGTAAACTAAAGTCTTTGAAAATGTAATAAGTTATTACGAAACTCGTTCAAGTGTCGTGTCAGACTAGAAATAAAAATGAATTTTGGAGAACTGATTTTTCAATTACCATCGACAGTGGAAAGAAACATAAGAAAGAGAAAATTAAGTGTTAGAATTATTAATCTTACTTTTTTTTGGTCATATTTAATAACATATGTTTACAAGACTGCTACCAAAATATACTTATATATATATATATATATATATATATATATATATATATATATATATATATATATATATATATATATATATATATATATATATATATACAATGATTATAAACTATAGATTCTGACATACATATAAATACAGTGGTACCTCGGAATACGAGTGTCCCTGTATACGAGTTTTTCGGAATACGAGCAGGATTTCCTCGGAAAATGTGTCTCGGAATGCGAGGGTTACCTCGGGACACGAGTTTGTTGATACGCGTCCAGGCTGACCTAGCGCGTGGTGGCGCGTGGTGGCTGGGCGATCGTCGCCCCTCCGCCCGTCCGCCCCTCAGTTTACCATTGTCTCGCGCTCAGTGACTACCTCTCATCAATTCTTCGCGTGGATTTTCAGTGTATTGTTGGATTTTTGGTGATTTGACTATACAATTTGTTATTATATATCTCACCATGAGTCCCAAGAAAGCCAGTGGTAAGGATAAAGGCCAGAAAGCCCATGTGAGGATGACAATAGAGGAGAAACAAGAGATAATTCGGAAGCATGAGAACGGTACACGTGTTATTGAACTTTGTAGGCAGTACAACAAAGCCACATCAACAATATGCACTATACTTAAGAAGAAAAATGAGATTATGAGTGCTAAAGTGGCAAAAGGAGTAAGAACAATAAC
Organism: Procambarus virginalis; assembly: GCA_020271785.1. Taxonomy (NCBI): domain Eukaryota; kingdom Metazoa; phylum Arthropoda; class Malacostraca; order Decapoda; family Cambaridae; genus Procambarus; species Procambarus virginalis. Next base: position 2,412,836 of record WNGS01161107.1, on the reverse strand, counting down.
GAAACAAAGACCACAAATACTTGAAGAAGTGGAAAAGTTGTTATTAATTTGGATACACGACAAGGAGTTAAGGGGAGATAGTGTTTCGGAGGCCATTATTTGTGAGAAAGCCAGGGTATTGCACGAAGACCTTCTAAAGAAAACCCCTGGAACGAGTGATGCAGAGACGAAAGAGTTTAAGGCAAGCAGGGGCTGGTTTGAAAAATTTAGGAGGAGGAGTGGTATCCATAGTGTTACAAGGCATGGGGAGGCAGCCAGCGCAGACAAACCAGCCGCTGGACGATTTATTGAGGAATTTAAAGAGTTTGCAGAGGCTGAGGGATACCTACCGCAACAAGTGTTTAATTGTGACGAAACAGGACTGTTTTGGAAAAGAATGCCTAAGAGGACATACATTACCAAGGAGGAAAAATCCTTGCCCGGACACAAGCCTATGAAAGATAGGTTTACGCTTATGTTGTGTTCAAATGCGAGTGGCGATTTGAAAATTAAACCCTTACTAGTGTATCATTCTGAAAATCCAAGGGTTTTCAAACAGTATAAAGTGCAGAAAACCCATTTGTGTGTGATGTGGAGGTCTAATAAAAAAGCATGGGTGACTAGGCTTATTTTTTCGGAGTGGGTGAATGAAGTGCTGTGCCCTACCATAGAAAAATATCTGCAGGAGAAACATTTGCCACTCAAAGCCGTGCTTCTCCTCGACAATGCTCCTGCTCATCCTCGAGGCTTGCAAGATGATGTGTTGCCCCGATACAATAAATTCCTCACAGTTAAATTCCTTCCTCCTAACACCACTTCTTTAATTCAGCCTATGGACCAGAAAATCATAGCGAATTTTAAGAAACTTTATGAAAGGGCACTTTTCCGAAAATGTTTTGAAGTGACTGAAGCCACAAACCTCACCCTCAAAGAGTTCTGGAAAGACCATTTTAACATTTGTAGTGCTTTAAAACTCGTTGACAAAGCCTGGCAAGAACTGACTCAAAGAACCCTGATCTCTGGCTGGAGAAAATTGTGGCCTGAATGTGTGAGAGAATTAGACTTTGAGGGGTTTGAGCCTATAAATGATGCGCCTATTGTTGAGGAAATTGTTACTCTAGGCCAGCAAATGGGCTTGGAATTGGATAGTGATGATGTGGAGGAGTTGGTGGAAGAACACAACGAAGAACTGACCACCGAAGAACTCCAAGCCCTTCAACAGGAACAGCAAGACAACGCAGATGAAGATTCTTCAGTGGAGGAGGAGGAGGCAGCAGCGGATGTCCCTTCTGCAGTATTGAAGAAGGTGTGTCAGATGTGGGAAGAGATTCAAACAATTGTTGAAAAGACTCACCCAGAGAAAGCTGTAGTAGGCCGTTGCCTTAATCTTTTCAATGACAATGTGTTGCCTTACTACAGAGAGAGCTTGCGAAGAAGGGAAAAGCAAGCTTCCATGGACAGATATCTGGTGAGAAAATCGAGCAGTGAGCCTCAGCCAGGACCTAGTGGCACTCAGATAAAACGTCCCAGGGAGTGCACACCTGAAAGGTCCTCATTGCCTGATGTGATAATGGAAGGGGACTCCCCTTCCAAACAGTAACTCCTCTCCTCCTCCCCTCTCCTCACCATCTTCCATACGCCTACATCATTCATCAGCAAGGTAAGTAATAACTTGAACATAGTTTTGTAGGTTTATTTAGATGAATTAGGTATAAAAATTTAGTTTGATATGGGGTTTCTGGGGTAGTCAGGAACGGATTAATTCATTTCCCATTATTTCTTATGGGGAAATTCGCTTCAGAATACGAGTTTTCGGAATACGAGGCGTCTCCAGGAACCAATTAAACTCTTAAACTGAGGTACCACTGTATGTATATACAGTGGTACCTCGGAATACGAGTTTTTTGGAATACGAGCAGGATTTGCTCGGAAAATGTGCCTCGGAAGGCGAGGGTTACCTCGGAACGCGAGTTTGTTGATACGCGTACAGGCCTTCCTAGCGCATGGTGGTACGGCAATCGTCGCCCCTCCGCCCCTCAGTTTACCAGTGCCTCGCACCCAGTGACTATCCCGCCTCAATTCTTCACTCGGATTTTCAGTGTTCTGATGGATTTTTGGTCATTTAACCATAAAAGTTGTTATTATATATGTCACCATGGGTCCCAAGAAAGCCAGTGGTAAGGATCAAGGCAAGAAAGCCCATGTGAGGATGACAATAGAGGAGAAACAAGAGATCATTCGGAAGCATGAAAATGGTACACATGTTGTTGAACTTTGTAGGCAGTACAACAAAGCCACGTCAACAATATGCACTATACTCAGCAAGAAAAAGGACATTATGAGTGCTAAAGTGGCAAAAGGCATAAGAACAATCACGAAACAAAGACCACAAATACTTGAAGTGGAAAAGTTGTTATTAATTTGGATACACGACAAGGAGTTAAAGGGTGATAGTGTTTCGGAGGGCATCATTTGTGAGAAAGCCAGGGTATTGCACGAAGACCTTGTAAAGAAAACCCCTGGAATGAGTGATGCAGAAGTGAAAGAGTTTAAGGCAAGCAGAGGATGGTTTGAAAAATTAAGAAAAAGAAGTGGTATCCATAGTGTTGCGAGGCATGGGGAGGCTGCCAGCTCAGACAAATCAGCCGCTGAACGATTTATTGAAGAATTTAAAGAGTTTGCAGAGGCTGAGGGATACCTATTGCAACAAGTGTTTAATTGTGATGAAACAGGACTGTTCTGGAAAAGAATGCCTAAGAGGACATACATTACCAAGGAGGAAAATCCTTGCCCGGACACAAGCCTATGAAAGATAGGTTTACGCTTGTACTGCGTTCAAATGCAAGTGGCGATTTGAAAATTAAACCCTTGCTAATGTATCATTCTGAAAATCCAAGGGTTTTCAAACAGCAGAAAGTGCAGACTTTGGTGAGGGGTTTGAGCCTTTAAATGATGCGCTTATTGTTGAGGAAATTGTTACTCTGGGTCGGCAAATGGGCTTGGAATTGGATGGTGATGATGTGGAGGAGTTGGTGGAAGAACACAACGAAGAACTCCAAGCCCTTCAAAAGGAACAGCAAGAAGACCCAGCTGAGGATGTTTCTCCAGTGGAGGAGGATGAGGCAGTAGCGAATGTCCCTTCTGCACAAATTAAGGAGGTGTGTCAGATGTGGGAAGAGATGCAAACTTTTATTGAAAAAGACTCACCCAGAGAAAGCTGTAGTAGGTTGTTGCCTTAATCTTTTCAATGACAATGTGATGCCTTACTACAGACAACTTGCGAAGACGGGAAAAACAACCTTCCATGGACAGATTTGTTGTGAGAAAATCGAGCAGAGCCATAATCAGGACCTAATGGTATGCAGGCAAAAGTGCCAGGGAGTGCACACCAGAAAGGTCGTCACTGCCTGATGTGATAATGGAAGGGGACTCCCCTTCCAAACAGTAACACCTCTCCTCCTCCCCCCTCCTCACCATCTTCCATACACCAACAGCATTCATCAACAAGGGTAAGTAATAACTTGAACATAGTTTTGTAGGTTTATTTAGATGAATTAGGTTTAAAATTTAGTTTGAAGTGGGGTTTTTGGGGTAGTCAGGAACAGATTAATTCATTTCCCATTATGTCTTATGGGGAAATTAGCTTCGGAATACGAGTTTTCAGAATACGAGCCGTCTCCAGGAACGGATTAAACTCTTAAACCGAGGTACCACTGTATACAAAAGAATAGGGCTGGTAGGAGAAGAAAATATTAATGTGTTCAATGAGGATCCACAAGGTCTCTCTGAACACACTATTTTCTTCTTCAAGGGCTATGGGGTCCCTACACTTGCAACAGAGGGTACCACCTCTGTTGCAAGTTGCCGTGAGAGAGTTTTGAACCTACGTCTGGGGTAGGTTCGTACTGTACTCTCATCACGGCCTCTTGTGGTTTTGTTCATTTGATGCATCACGCTATTGTAATTTGTGTGTGTATTATAACCCATATTTATATCATTATATAAAACCAGGTGATAGTAAACTAAAATCAGCTTATGATATAAGAACATTAGCTTGGAGATAAACATATGACATAACAGCAATTTAAGGTATAATGGGACTCCAGGGTATGTGAAGGTCTCTCACTTGTCAATTACACACCGTTATGTGATAATTAGGTGGTGTTTAATGAGTGGCACAAGAGCATGTATTTTCAATATAGTGATATATTAGTTTGGTCAACTTAAAGTTTATGCACCAGAATAGTAAATAACAAAGGGCCGAGGTCTGCTCATTATCAAGTTCCTAGTTTAAAGGATTTACTCTTCGTATTTAACATGATTAAACAAAGCAAATGAATAAACCCAGTTAGATTGAATATTCAGCATCTTTCTAACAAAAAATGAATTAGCAGAAAAATTCAATTAAAAAAAGATCCTGTCTGCGTAGTGCATATTAGAGAGCAGTCCTGGCAGTACATGATTCACTTCAGTGGGACCTTTAACAATCTTGCCCTAGGAGGTAACCAAGTTGGAGTCTTAATCATTTCACTTGTTCTGAAGGAAGAAGAAAAAAATAGGAATACATAAAATTCATAGAAAAAGAATATTCCACAAGTGATCTTACCTTACTTTTTTCATATGAGTGATACCTTTAAGGTGTTGCCTCATAGGTGTGTCCCCGGTACAAGTTGACCCACAAATTGTGCAGGTCAAATGACTCGGGTCAAATTTTTCGCGTACCACAATGCCATTCTCTAATGCAGAATCTAATATGTCTGAAAGAAAAAAAATAAGCCCATTTTTTTTCTATTCCATCCTGTAGTTCATATCTTAACTATTACATACATTTAAAGAGTGGGTAGGTATCAGGCCAGAAGAAATAGGATCAATATCCAGATTCCTAGCATAAAGTGACAAAAATAGCAAATTCAGTTATACCAATCCTCTACAGTGCATCCTCACTCTAACAAACCCCACTCTAGCGAATTCCTGGAAGATCCGAACAAATTGAGTTCGGTACTAAATGTCCAGTGCAACATACAAATGTTCGATTAAGAGAGGATTGTACGTCTAAGCGGTCACCGAGACCGAGCATCGGAGGTGGCTGTCGTCAACTATGATTCCCCAAAGTGTAAACAGTTATACAGTTTTATTATGCTTACACATTGTTTCTAGGGAGAAATGGTTGAAGGATGATAAAATGGTGTCAGGGGTCATTGGTGAGAGTTGTTGTCAGGGGACAGTGGTGTCAGTAGTTAGGGGCAGTTATTCTCATGGGAGGCAGGTTGTCAGTGGTGGAAGTTGTCAGGAAGAAGGAGTAATAGTGGCGTCAGGGGAGGCAGAATGTGTCAGTGTAGAGCTCTGTCCCGAGTTATCATCTAAATGGCAACACGTGGCTGGCGCCGCAGTGCTCCACCTCGATAGCGAGTGAACTGTCTGCTTTTCACCAAATTAGCAGAGAAAATGTTACCATTTCAGTTGTTTGTAACACACAACTCTATCATATTCCATAGTCAAAATGAAGAATTCATAATAAATGGTGGCGTCAGTGGTGAGGGGGATGTATTAGAGGGGTGGAAAGGCGTCAGAGAAGGAGGGCGAGTGGAGACTCGTCCACCAGGTCGGGTCAGCTGACTGCTGCACCACGTGCCTACCTCGATACTAAGCTCACTTGCTGCTCTTGACAAAATTAGGAGAAAGTTTTATCATTTCTGTGGCTTGTAACACGTTGCTCTACCATATTCCATAGTCAAAATGAAGAATTCATAATAAATGGGGGTGTCAGTGGTGAGGGGGATATATTAGGGAGTTAAGGAGGCAGCTAGCCTCTACGCAGTCAACATTGTCTGAGTCTGGTCAAGGTCTGGGTCCAAGGTCTGGTCTGAGGTCAGGCCTGGTCTGGCCTCTATGCAGTCAACATTGTCTGACTCTGGTCAAGGTCTGGGTCCAAGGCCTGGTCTGGCCTCTAAGCAGTCAATATTGTCCGAGTCTGGTCAAGGTCTGGGTCCAAGGCCTGGCCCTGGGCCTGAAGCATGGTCTGGCCCATGGCTTGATCTGACCATCACTCAACCCCCCACCCCCCTCTACTGCCGACAAGCTAAAATCCCTTCCCCTGCCACCGACGTCTCGCCAACTGCCCCCTTCTCTCGTCAGTTTGTTGAGAAATTATGTGATTTTGCTTGACTGGATTCAATAATGCTCATATATGTAGCATTTGTATTGCAAATTGTTTGTAGTAATTGTTCTATCAAATGTCAGTGAAAATGAAGAATTCATAATAAATGAATTTTTTCTGAATATTTATATACCTGTAGACTGATACTGTTAGCTTATGGAAATCCACAAGTTAACCATGTTACTGGTTGACATATTTGTGGCAACTAGTAACAGTCAGTTATAATTTTAATATGGAATTGTTTACCAATAATTGTTCTAAAATGTGCCATGTTCAAAATGATATACATAATAATGATTTTCTGTGACTTTGTTTTGTTAATAGTGGATGTAGGACCTCTTATTTTGACGTGAAGGGAAGGGAAGGGACAGCCTGGGGCCGACGGGTAGAACGAAATCCGCGGTGAAACGAATCGGCCTCGCCCATATAGTTTCGTTCGTGAAGACACACTGTATACTCAAAAGTTCTAATGTGGTGATATAGATTCCACAAAAAGCCTCGATGCAGCTAGTGTCAGCAGGCAGCTTCTACAGTCAATCTTGCAATGCAACCAGCTGCCTTTGTAGTGGCAACTAGCTATCTTGTCTCTAGCTATCAAAGCTAGCCAAATTTACAATTTCCACTAAAGGTAAACCGTAGTAACATACAATAGATGATTATTTTCATATTTAGGTTTCCTAAATGCTTTATACTTCATATTTTTTTTTTTATAGTCATACAATTTGAGGGTTAAAAGATAGTGAGCTTGGAACCTATCTCTATTTTCCCATATGGTGATCAACCTATGCAAATTCACTACACATAGTATCTAGGAATGCCCTCCTGCAGATTAACTCTAGATAGTGGCTATGGGAGAAATGGTCATACTCACCTATGCACAAAAAATAAAAAAATAAAAAACATTATTTTTCCTATAGAATTATTATTATTATTAATTTGTATAGAGAATGTAAGAGAAAACAAAATCGGTGAATATTTATTGTTTCACTGGGTGGAGGGTCTTTGCCAGGCTGTGTCTGGCGCTTGTCCACGCCTGGTACTCCACTTTGCTGACGTTTCTTGTTTTTATCCTCCAATGTTTCACACCGATTGTTTGATCACTTGTTTTTCTGTATTTACATCCACAGAGCCGTTATATGCATATTTACATCATACATGCAAAATCCAGACAATAATTGTTTAAATCATCACATGACGATGACCACATTCCCTAGTAACATTCATGATTATAACCGCATTTGTATCCATGAAATGGTAAGTGTTTTCATTGTTATCCCTTAACACTTAGCGCTTTCTGGGAAGCATAAAAAAACTTACCCTGTGTGCTTTGGGCGTCTCGCGCGCTTAAGCGGTAGGAGCGAAAGTGTATACTCTGTTTACTGTTCTGACACTAATTGTAGACCTACGTATTTAAATTTGGTATCACTGTGTTTCGCAATAGAATTCTCTATAAGAACATACATATAAAATACTGCAAACAGAAACTGTTGAAACAGTTCAAACAGAAAACAGAAGCTGTCGCCAAACTGTTTGGCGAGAGCGCCAAACAGCAAACAAATGTTTCCACACTCTCTTAATGATCGNCCTTCCTTTCGTAAAGATAATCCCCTATCCAGCGCAATAATCTCCCTTTAACACCAAGACCAGCTAATTCATATAAATAACCTCTTTGTTGGCTTTATCAAACCATTTGGTCCGGGAGACATCTCCCGTCACGCAGGGTGCAGTCGCACCTCCACAGATCTCCAGTATCATCTATTGATACTGGTAATGGCTCAAAAGGGCCACCACTTAGGGCTATTCATGCCCGTGCCACCTCTTGGGTGGCTTAATCTTTATCAATCATCAATCGATTCTCTCCATCATTTTACAAAAACACGAGGTTAAGACCACAGGTCTGTACACTCCATGGCTTTAGGGATAGGGATGATCATAGCTGTTTTCCATTTACTGGGAATACTGCCCTCTTTATAACTAATATAAAGAGGTCTAACAGTGGGCTTTTCGTCATAAGGCAAGTTCATTAAGTATTTCCTAAGTTACTCCATCCTCCCCAGGGGCGGTAGATTTTTAGTTATCCATTTGGAACAATACTGATCTTCAATAAAGAAAGTCTGGAGGGCTTTTGTGCAAGGGTTAGGATAAGTTAGCCTAAACATTTTTATACCAATTCGACAGTTAATTTCAGTTAACACGATCAACCAACGCTCGGAATATTAAGTTCCTTTCTCATATTAAGCATCTTTGGGTACGAGGGCACCCAAGGATTATCCTCAAGGCTTCGTTCTGCAATTTTTCAAGCCCTCCAAGCTTTCTTTCAGGCATCAAAACAAGCAGAGGTGCAGCATAATCCACTAAAGATCTGATGTATGCAAGGTACATCATTTTGACAATTCTGACATTGGCACCATAGCCTGAGTGATAACCTGCAACAGCCTTGAGAGTTGTTGTTGTTGTTGTTGTTTAAGATTCGCTACTCAGAACAATAAGTTCCAGTAGCACGGGCTATGGTGAGCCCGTAAGTGGAGGCTCTTTGGAGCCATTATCTGTACCAGTAGCTGATACTAGAGATCTGGCGATGGATGGGGGTCTTCATGATGGTTTTCAGCCTGGAGGGCTGGCTATACCAGTTATGGAGCTGGTGTGATTAGTGTCGACCTCTAGGTTTTCCGTTTTTTCATTGCCTGCGACTTTGGCTGAGTAGTGCTGTCGTTGGAGTTTGGTGACGTGGCCTCCATGAGGAAGTCTTGAACCGTGTATGTGTCGTATTTGTGATGCGGCGCTGGAGCTCCTACTATGGTTTCCTCGTCTGAGAAGTCCGTAACCTCCGTAGTGGGTGTTTTTGTCTTTCGCCTCGCAGCCTTAGGTAAGCTTAGGTGTCGTTGATTGGTGGTTGTAGCTATTTCAGGAGCGCTGGTGGTGCTGTTATCGTTTGTAGACAGCACGTCTGCTAGCGGGGCTGCTGAGACTGTGATGGTAGGAGTGTTGGGAGCTGGAGAAAGAATTACCTCGTGTCGCCCGGTCATGGGCGGTTCTGGAGTCGGTGTTGAAGTTGACCGCCTGATCGTCCTGGTGGTAGTTTCCGGAGTGGTAGAGGAGGCAGTGAGATTTACGCTAGTGGCTATGATGGGGGCCAGGCCATTGTCTATGTATAATGCGTTCAGTTCACTAACAAAGCGCTGGTTGTCTGGTCCTGCAAGCCTTTCCGCTAGTTTAAGAAGACCAGGGATAATGCCTGCACGTGATGCAGGGGGCTGTGAAAGAGCCTGTGGGACCTTGGGTCCCCAATGAGAAGGCTGTGTCACCTGCTGGGAGGAGCCACATGTTGGTAAGACCGGAAAGTCTTGTGGTCGATTAGTGAGAGCTAAGGTGGTGGGTTGAAAGCTTGGGGCTCTGGTCGAGGAGGTAGAAAGGTTGTTTCTCTTGGCTTCAACCTGGGCCTTGATGCTTTCCTGTCTGCGGGGGCAGCGGTAGGAAATTGCAGGGTGATTGCCATCACAGAACAAGCAGCGATGGACTGTTGCCTTGCATATGGAGTAGTGATGTTGACCAGACCACACACTAGAAGTTGAAGGGACGACGACGTTTCGGTCCGTCCTGGACCATTCTCAAGTCGCTTGTGAATGTTCTCAACCATTCTCGTGGATTGTGGACCATTCTCAAGTCACAAGCGACTTGAGAATGGTCCAGGACGGACCGAAACGTCGTCGTCCCTTCAACTTCTAGTGTGTGGTCTGGTCAACATACTTCAGCTACGTTATTGTGACTCTTCACCTGCATATGGAAGAGTGATGGTCCAGTGCGCACAGGCTGCACCTCTGGACAGGGTGCTGACATTTGTTGGTCGGGTGGGAGAGCTCGTAGCACTTAAAGCACTGCTGGATCTCATGGTATCGTTCCTTTTTTATTTGGTGGGGTGGTATTTTTAGGCCGAAGCAGTAGAATCCTTGTGTGGCAGCCTGGGTGGCCGCAGCTATGGTGGTGAACGTAATCTTCATTGATGTTTTGTCGGTGTTACAGAACTCTAGGTTGAATACCGACAGGTTTGGATTTTCATCCTCGATATTGACCATGATATGATGTTGAGGTCGCTCAGCAATCCTCTGGCTGGTCCTGCTGGTAAAAACAGTTCTTCCGGCCAGGAACTGACGTGGGAAGTGAAGATGTAGGTGGTGCTCTTTGCGAAGAAGGACACCGTTAGTGAGGAGTTTTTCTAGCTCCTCTTCACATGAAAAGTAGAGCACGATGTCTTCACCTTCCTGACTAATGTCAGCGGGTTTGAGGCCAGTTACGTCCTTCAGGACCTTTAAAATATTGCTTTTTTCCGATAGCATGACCGTCAAGTGGAGTCGCTCTGACCTTAAGACGTTTGGGTCGCATTGTGACCCAAATACTGCGCCTTGTGATATGTTGGCGGGAGATGTCTCTCCCGTCCCTGATCGCCTTGAGAGCTCGGATCCTCTCTTCATACTGACGACAGAGTCTGAATACAACAGGACCATACATTGGCACCTCAAGGCCAAGGTATTTGAATCTGTTTACACAGTCAAGCTGGGAGCCATCAGACAGTTGCATCTTGCGAACAGCTCCTCCCTGCCTGGGTGGGCGCCGATTGTGTCTCTTTGTTTTCTCTGCTGAGATAATTAAACCTAGGTCCTGACATGAGTCTATTACAGAGTTAAGAGTGTTTTGCGTGTTAGCATACCCAGTGGTGTGTATCATTATATCATCAGCATAGCTAATGATGTGGACGTTGAGTTTGCTTGGCAAAGAGTTTAACAGCGTGTTTATTAACATATTAAATAAGGTAGGACTGAGGACACCACCCTGCGGGGATACCTAGTTCAAAGTCTCTTGTTATACTCCTATGCCCCTGGAAAAATACAGATGACTTCCTGTTGGATAAGTAACCCCTGATCCAAGAAAGAAACCGACCACCAAGCTCACCATCTTGAGCGATGGTCTCGCTTCATGCAGGTTGGCATTCAATCCCCGACCGTCCAAGTGGTTGGGCACCATTCCTTCCCACCGTCCCATTCCAAATCCTTATCCTGACCCCTTCCCAGTGCTATATAGTCATGATGGCTTGGCACTTTCCCCCTGATAGTTCCCTTTCCTTCCCTTCACTCAAGATAACATGTCTATTTGCAATATCACTGGCGGACTTAAGATCTAGGAAGGTGGTATATGACTTTTCAGTGTGCAGGGTAAGAAAGGTGGTGATGCAATGATGCACACTCCTTCCATGCATGAAGCCATATATCTGGGGGGATAGCATGGTTCTTATTCTATGGAGGAGACGGTTTAGGACCATTCTCTCGAATGTTTTGCAAATGCAGCTAGTAAGGGAAATTGGGCGGAAAGCATTCTCTTGATTTGGCTTGGGAATTGGAATGATTATACTGTTGGTCCAAGAGATAGGAAGTTCCCCAGTAACATAGCTCATATTATACAGCTCAAGCAGGGGATTCCCTGGTACTAAAGGGAGCAGACGCAATATGTCATAAGTGATACCATCTTCACCGGGGGATGTGGCTTTGCCTTTGTTTAGAGCCGCGAGTAATTCAAACTCAGTAAATGGCACGTTGCATTCATCTTCCTTGTGGAGCATGAAGTCAACGAGCCTTTCCCGATCTCCGTAACCAGCATTTAACCTGAACTGTATGTCTGGGGGAAGATTATTAAAGCTAGAGGTGGTCGACTAACTCGTTTGCTCTGTGTAGAGGGTGAGGGTGTGCTACTTGGCCGATCTTATCGCCTTTAATTCTTTTAATATCCTTCCATGCCTGGCTGAGGGGGGTGTGAGAGTTGACTGTTAACAAAAGTTTCCCAGTTATCTTGCCTGAGCTCTGTCGTGCGCTCCCTCGCCTTGGCTGGGGCTTTCTGAAAGAGCTTGAGCACTGCTGGCGTACGTGTTTCCCTATATGCAAGCCCAACTCGTCTCTCAGTGCGTTTCAAAGTACGCAGTTTGGGGTCATTGTAATAGGCATGGCGTTTATTACCTTTCATATCGTTCCGACTATTGGATGGTGCAGGGGGCCGACCTAAAGGGCCAGCAAACATCTGAATATTTTGTACTAGACCGTCGTTAAATGTTTGGACTGTGGAGGGATCATAAGTGCTGTACCACTCTGACACATGAGCAACAAAGTCTTCACGTCGAGCAGGAGGAACACTGAGCCGTTTGCTTTTAAAAGTCCCACCGGGCAGGATGGTATTTCCGATACATAGTGTCCATAGAGATACAATGGACATCACCATAGAGTAGTCAATCTAGGGTGATGATCTGACAACAAATCTGTTACAATAGATGATGTGCACCAGACGTGAGAGACGTTGAAACCAACACAGAGGTCTAGAATGCCTCCACAAATATGCGTGGGTTCAAGGTCACCCACAATCTGCACATCTTGGTGACTATTTAGTAGCGACAGCAGTTGATTTCCATTACCGTTACTGAAGCGAGAGCCGCCAATGTCCTTGTGTCTAGCATTGTAGTCACCAAGAATGATGGTTGGCTCTGCTTGAGCGCAGGCCGGAAGATCAATATAATTTAACTTTCCTGCTGGAGCATATAGATTAAATACATTGAGGACAGAGTTGCCCACATAGATCCTCATTCCATTATATTGTTGCCTCTCAGTTTGTTTTTCTGGCAGAAGTTGATGGGGTAGGGATTGTTTGATGTAAAGAATGCAAGAGTTACTGGATCTGAGGTTGTAAGAAACAAATGAGGGCAATTTCGGGGGTGAGGATCTTGAGGGAACTCTGCACTCCTGGAGACATACAATATCGATGTGTTCAGTTGTTACTTTGTGATGTAAATCTGAGAACCTTCTTTGATGGATAGCTTAGTTATTTGTGCATTTAAAGTAATCATTATATAGATTGATATTATTAGTCCACTTAATATATATTATTTACAGTATTTTACTACAATATAAGTCCAGGAACATGTCTTAGCATATTACCAATGTCACACATTTGCCTCCAATTGTCTAGTACACTTTGTCTGTCTTTGTTATCTATAGAGTTGCTCCCAATATAGCTCAGCACAGTTTAGGCAGTTAACCTGTGTGGAAGGGCTCTACTACACAAGGTTTCAAGATCACTAGAAGTTTCCCCTGATGGGCAAGAGAACACATGTTTGGAGGGTTCAGGAGTGGAAGGGGGAGTTTGGCAGTTATTGCTTACAAGTTTCCTCACACACGTGAGCAGCTCTGCAATCTCGCTGGTGGATTTTTTCTCACGTTGGAGCTGCTGCTCTTTTCTCACGTCGGAGCTGCTCTTGCAGCCGCTCCGCCACCTGCTGTGACTGCTGATGGTGTTCCTGCTACTGTTCACGAGGGGTAGCCGCTGCTTGAACAGTGGAGCGACCCAAGGGCGAGGTGGTAGGGAGGCTGAGGTTGTGGTCCGTCTCATTTTGATCCAGTTCCTTATCCCCCACTTCCAGTTGACTGTGGGGTCCACCTGTGGGTGGAACTATGTTGACTGTGGGGGGGGGGGGGTCCAGCTGTTGGTGGCCCCCCCCCATAGTAGGTGACAGCGCTTCGGATTCGTAGTCCTGAGGTTCCGGATTCGATTCCCGATGGAGGCGGAGACAAATGGGCAAAATTTTTCTTTCACCCTGATGCCCCTGTTACCTAGCAGTAAATAAGTACCTGGGAATTAGATAGCTGCTACGGACTGCTTCCTGGGGGGGGGGGAGGGGTAACAAATGGGAGGCCTGGTCGAGGACCGGGCCGCGGGGACGCTTAGCCCCGAAATCATCTCAAGATAATCCCAGAACCGAGGAGTGGCCATTCTACATCATGGGCAGGTTCACCGCTGACAGAAGATACAGCACATGGTTGGTGCTTGTGGGGGAGCTGGAGTGATGGTCTGGTGATGGTCTTCGGTCTGGCACTGGTCCCCTTGTACATTTCGTAATTAGCAGGCGGTGAGTTTGGTAGCCAGCTGAAACGAACATCACCTCCAGATGACTCTTAACAGCGAGTGGAGCTGGAGGCAACACTTGACAACCGCTCTTCATGGTGGTGTGAAGGGGAAGCAGAGTGTGGTGTCGACACTCCCGGGTGGAAGGTTCCTGGCACTTGACAGGCAGCAGCAGGTTGAACACAAACCTGCCGTCTGGCCCCGTGGTGCACTTGGTGGTTGGCAGATGGTGAAGTATTTGGCAGCCAACTGCGACGAACACTACGTATGATGCCGAAGAACGCCAGTATGAACCCAAGTATGGAACGACCAGACTGATGTCTCCGTGATGACGTGCCATCACTGTTTTCCCCTCGGAAATGCGCCCAATACCGCATGTAAATTTGGCTACACCCAACAATAAATATTTTTTGTTAATTTGGTGGCCTGCTGATTTTAAAGCAATGATTTCTATGCTTGGTGGATCCCATAACAGTGTAATGCTACCACCAACACTTGTGATAACAGACATTGTGATAACATGACCAAAGAGCCAACGCTCAACCCCCGCAAGCACAATTAGGTGAGTACAGGGGGAGCGGGAGTGTCAGAGTGGGACACTCAACATAACCGTTCACTATAAATGCCCGGTGACAACCGAGCCTACCATCTATGTGGTTGCAGGAAACTGGTGCACAGTGACATCATGTATTCGGAGCTAACTTTATTTTCCCATAGATTGATGAAGATTAAGCCACCCACAAGGTGGCACGGGCACGAATAGCCCATAAATTCTCCAATACAGTATATTGTTGTTATAGATTCAGCTACTCGGAACAAGTTCCAAGTAGCACGGGCTATGGTGAGCCCGTAACTTACCTGGCACAGGAGCTGGGCAAGTAGCACGGGCTATGGTTTGCCTCGTGGACAGGAGATGTCTCCCGTGTTCTCCAATAGGATCATCATTCTTTTTATATCATAAGTACACGCCACTTCGAGCAGCGCATACTTTTGTCAGGTACTGTACATAATTCAATAACCAGAGTTACCTTACATTACAATATTTAACTATCAAGGCAACATACTTGGTTGGTATTTCCAGGTGTCATAATGTGAACAGAAAACAGATATATTTGTTACTAAATAAAAACAGCAAGGTATCTCTACCATAGGCTACTGGAGCTGGTCGGCCGAGCGGACAGCACACTGGACTTGTGATCCTGTGGTCCTGGGTTCGATCCCAGGCGCCGGCGAGAAACAATGGGCAGTTTCTTTCACCCTATGCCCCTGTTACCTAGCAGTAAAATAGGTACCTGGGTGTTAGTCAGCTGTCACGGGCTGCTTCCTGGGGGTGGAGGCCTGGCTGAAGACCGGGCCGCGGGGGACACTAAAGCCCTGAAGTCATCTTAAGATAACCTTAAGATAGCTAGTCAATTAAAAGTAATACTGATCAACATTGCAACAAAAATTGTTATATAGAACTTTAGTTAATTGTCAACCGTGGACTAAAAAATACTAAAAACAATAGGTAATTTTTATTCAACAAACAGAGGAATAATATAACAAAATAATAGTGGTGGGTTACACATAACTATGGTAGGAATCATCCTGATAACAAATCAATGGGATGGATTTAATCAAAGACCCACACAGCTATAATTAAAAGCCTTCTTTCCTAGTTTATATAGGGCTTTAATAACATACATATTACTGCATATTTATTATGACCGTTACATATGTGAGGCGGTTTTGTGTGTAGAAAGAAGAGGCTGCAGATCGAGAGCCCAACTCGCGTGCATGGTCGCAACTCACACAATTCTTAAGTTGAGGAATGAGTATACATAAAGAGATACTAGATTACACTTCACTGCACTCCAACCCCAACATAGAGTCCATCAACAAGTGTAGGATTAAGAACCCAAGAATACACCCTCCTCCATGGGTAACTGGTAACAAATACAAAGTTCAGCCAGGCTTGCTGGCCAGACTAGCCGATGTGCCACCCAGAAACTGCAACCAATTGGTTTGCTCAACCTTCACATAGGTGGCAAAGCCAGACAGCTTTGGTCCTGCTCTTCACCCAACAGGCAACTTTCCAACAGAGCTTGTAGGGCTCGGACAAAGCACTCGAGCCTCGCCACCAATACCTATCTGCCATAGGGAGCTGAATATTCTAAATGTTTAATGAACATTTTAGGCAGAGGGGGAAACTACCTTTGGAATAAATTTGCCTTCCTTACCTCGCTATGGTTAAGAGCACCTAGCAAGACTGGGTGCGGATAAGAGTACTGGGACTAAATAAATGACCAGCCAAGGGTTAAAGATTCAATTTAAGATTTTATTCTCTACTGTAAAATTGTGTTGCATGGTATTAATAACTGGAAAAGAATAGAGCTTTGTCATACAAACATGACTTCTATCTACTAACTGGCAGTATTAACCTAGGTTGAAAACAGCTTTTCAGTCTAAGTGAACCCTGCAAATTACTAGATAGAAGTCATGTTTGTATGACTAAATTGTATCCTTAATTAGTTAAGAAAACTCCTCAAGCCCTACAGGTTATGAAGCCTAAGAGAGATACAATAAGCATAATATTTGTACTCTCATAGCCACAGGGGTTGGTGGCCAAGTGGACAGCACACTTGATATGTAGTCATGTGGACCGGGGCTCAATTCCCGGGGCTGGCAGAAACAAATGGGCAGAGTTTCTTTCACTCTATTGCCCCTGTTACCTAGCAGTAAACAGGTACCTGGGAGTTAGACAGCTGTTACGGGCTGCTTCCTGGGTGTGTGTGTGTGTGTGTGGAAAGGGGGGAGAGAAAAAACTAAATTAGTTAATAATGGTCGAGAGGTGAGCTGAAAGAGCAGAGCTCAACCCCCGCAAGCATGACTAGATGAATACATAGTTGTGTTTTCAGGGGTTGAGCTTTGGCCCTTTGGTCCCGCCTCTCGACCGTCAAATTGTGTACAGATTCTTGAGCCTACTGGGCTATATAAAATCTACATTTGAAGCTGTGATGTGGTGGAGTCTGCCTCCACCACATCACTACTTAATGCATTCCATTTGATAACTATTCTGACAATGAAAAATTCTCTCTAATGTGTATGTAGTTCATTTGGGTACTAAGTTTACATCTGTGTTCCTTTGTTTGTGTTCCACCCACGCTACATAGTTTGTCCACCTTGTCAATTTCCCTGAGAATCTTGTAGGTGGTGATCATGTCTTCCCCTTATTCTATCTTTTAGAGATGTGAGATATAGCTCCCATAGCCTTTCCTTATAGCTCATACCACTAATCTGGTGGCTACCTCTGAATCATCTCTAACTTTGCCTTATGTTTAACTAAGAGGGGCATTTCTTGCACCAACATACATAAATAGTAAAAGTATCAGGCTAATATCACATGGCCACTGCTGAAAAAATAAACAGTGAAAATCCGTAAGGAACCCATACCATGTTTAAAACCTAACGAGCCATTTCACATGGGACAATTGTATATAATCAGTTAGCGTATTAGCTAAAGAAAAGTTATGGTGTTTCAGTAGATTCCTACAAAATTACAGACGTTACAGCAACATTTCAAGGTATCAAAAATTAGACATGTTTTTATTATTTAAGAACAATGAGGCATAACCAATCTTGAAGCAACTATATTACAACCATTCTGGAAATATTTAAAAAACTGAAAATTGTGCTGAAAGTTGGTGGTTTACAGAAATACCACCAGGCCATTTTTAGAATATTACACTACAGGGTACTAGTGTATTGCACTAAAGCGAATTCTAACGATGTGGTTAATTCTCTGAAATGTGATCAAGAAGGCATCTCCAGGTCAGAATATCTAAAGATATAACTAGTGATTTTATGAGTATAGAGGGGATATAATCATCAGCAAGATGTAGCCGAGTACGGGTTATTTAAGGAGGGCAGAGTTATAAGTATAGAGGGGATATAATCATCAGCAAGATGTAGCCGAGTATGGGTTATTTAAGGAGGACAGAGTTATGAGTATAGAGGGGATATAATCATCAGCAAGATGTAGCCGAGTACGGGTTATTTAAGGAGGACAGAGTTATGAGTATAGAGGGGATATAATCATCAGCAAGATGTAGCCGAGTATGGGTTATTTAAGGAGGACAGAGTTATGAGTATAGAGGGGATATAATCATCAGCAAGATGTAGCCGAGTATGGGTTATTTAAGGAGGACAGAGTTGTGTAGAGCAAAGAATGTATCCATTACTCTATAGGGAAAGAATATTATATTGGAAGTGTTAAGACGTAATTTTGTTCAGAATAGTTTTATACAAGGGAATAAGTAGTCCATTAGAGTAGACAGAGCAAGTGTGTAATACACCCCATCTCCCCACAACCACCAAAAACATATATTTAACACTTTCGTGTACCCCAACATGGGCCTGGCGTTTCCTGGGAGCGCGCACCCACACTAACATACGTACTCTCTCCAGTGTTCTGTTCTAAAGGTGCTCATTTTAAAACTAGTCCCATAATAATTGAACAATAACTGAAATTTTAACAAATGTTGTTAATTTTGGATGCTTATCACCACAAGCATTTATAATCTTTCCAGTGTTCTGACGTCAATTATCGTACTATGTTGTTCATTTTGGTATCAAATTGTTCACAATCTAAAGGCGCTCGTTTTAAAACTAGTCCCCATGATGATCGTTTAAAAAATATAATTTTAAAAAATATTTAAAATTTTGACAAAACATGCATCACCGATGGACATCTGTCAATGTATTTATTGACGCAGATTGCGTCGCCGCTGGACGAAAGTGTTAAGTGTTGTAAAGCACAAGTTAATTTGTATAAATTAACACTTTCGCTCACCCCGCTCGCCACCTTTCAACTGTGCGTGGTGGGTCCCCGCGTGTCGCGGGAGCGCGCGTTAATTCCGTAAAGTGTATATTCTCTTCAACTTTGTCACCTCAATTCTCGTTCTACGAGATTAAATTTGGTATCATTGTGTTCGCAATAGAATTCTCTACAACACTAAATGCATATAAACTCCAAAAGCCCGGCTAATTACCCGCAGAAAACAGAGAAAGTGCGAACGAGTTACCCAGGAGCCCGCGAAAGCGATAAAATGTTTTCACTATTTTCACTCTGGTCACCTCAATTTTTGTCCTAGGTCTTTCATTTTGGTCTCAATGGGTTCGCAATAAAATTCTCTAGAGGAACAATAGCATATAAAATAAAAAACCTGGTCACGCTCCAACCGCCGACGAGTTGAAGACGGGCCACGTTAGCTGTGAGTGAGCGCCCAGACGCCTTCCAGCTAAACTCCCAATTCCTGCCCACAAATGTTTGTACTGTTGTGTTGAACATGACATAGGTGCGCATTTTAAAACCAGTCCCCCAAAAATCGGATAAAAACCTGATTTTGGCAATTATTTAAAGTGGATGACGCAATGCTGCGTCATGCCCAGAAGCACCGCCAGTAAACGGATGACGCAATGCTGCGTCATGCCTGAGCGAAAGTGTTAATTAATATCAAACATTATTATAGCCATATTTTAAGGGTGGGAGGATAACTAGTGTCATTCAACAAAACCATTAAATTTTAAATTGGAAAAGTACCAGTGCAGCGAGTTGGGGGTCTTTGTGATCTGAAATTGTTGGACAAACATTCACCCACATGGCTTTATAGCTACTGGAACTTTTTCATCATGGATGATATTCTACTAGAGACCTTTGTCAAGCAGACACAACAACCACACACATCAGCTGACAAGTGCTTACATAACACAAGACGTGAAACCATCAATGTTGGGCACAGCATAATTATCTACTATGATACATCAACAGATGGAAGTTGCTGCCTAAATAAAATCCATCTAGTGAAAAGCTATTTAGGGAAGCAATTCAAATAGATTACTGCACTTGAAGAATCTTCTGGCATCAGAGCACATGTGAGGAAATTATAATGCAGCTATGTTGCTTTTATGTTATAAGGTAAAGTAAAGGTGTTTCATTAGTGTTATATTGGTTGTAAATTCTACCACCACGGAGAGTAAGCGTACAATAATGAACTTCATTGTACCATGGTTTGGCATCACCAGCTCTAACACCTTGAGGTTATCTCGAGATGATTTCGGGGCTTTTTAGTGTCCCCGCGGCCCGGTCCTCGACCAGGCCTCCACCCCCCAGGAAGCAGCCCGTGACAGCTGACTAACACCCAGGTACCTATTTTACTGCTAGGTAACAGGGGCATAGGGTGAAAGAAACTCTGCCCATTGTTTCTCGCCGGCGCCTGGGATCGAACCCAGGACCACAGGATCACAAGTCCAGCGTGCTGTCCGCTCGGCCGACAGGCTCCCTATTCACCCCTCTTCACTACAGTATATCTAATATTTTCAATACGTATAAAAGTATTCACATAAATCTTTTTAACATGCTTTACAAGCTTCACTTAACACTTGTATAACAGTATATTATATAACTAAGCCAAAGGAGTTCCATGCCTATCCATTTTAAAATAAAAATGTAGCTTTAATTATCTACAGTAATTTTTAGATAATACATTATCTAAAATCTAAAACAATTGAGGAATTCCAGGCCTCCTATCCTAGTATATACAGTATAAATATGACAAAAATTAAACAATATACCATATAGAAATAAAAACAATAAAATGAGGTCACAAACTTAAATAGGACATATTACTTGTCAGAAAATGTAAAAAAATTATTTAACTAGATGTCGAAGTCCCCGGGAAAACCAGCGATGCAAAAACTGACATCGAAAGTCTACCCAGATCAACCAAGGCCAGAGCACTGGCACAACCCAACTGAGAGGACCGCGAACAACCCCCCAGAGCTCCAACAAGCCGAAGCCGCCGACAGAAACTGGGCAACGATATCCTCTGGAAACAACCTTCAGAGTGCGCACAATTTGATACCAAAACAATAGATGCAACACGAAAATTTATGTCAGAACAGTGGAAAGATATAAATAATTTTGTGATGATGAGCGTCCAAAATTTAAAATATGATAAAATTCCAGTTATTGCTATTATTATGGGAATAGTTTTAAAATACACGCCTTTATATTGCGAACAATAATATACCAAAATGAAAGACGTAACACGAAAATTGATGTTATCAAACTGAATGAGTATTCACATTAGGCTGCGGTGAGCAGATTGGTGCTCGTTCACGGGTAACTTTAGGCTTTGCTGTGGGGAGTCACGCCGGGCTTTTGGACATTATATGCATATATACCCGTAGGGAATTCTATTGCAAACACAATGATACGAAAACGAACGACATAGCACGAGAATTAAGGTGAGAAAACTGAAACGAGTATACACATTTCGGTGTAGTAGTAGTGTAAGAAGACACATAACGCTGCCGTTTTGCTTTTTCCGACGGCAGCGTTATGAGTCGTGTGTTTTTCGTTACAAATGGCGACGGCCGTGATTTGAGTCGTGTGTTTTTCGTTACAAATGGCGACGGCCGTGATTTGAGTCGTGTGTTTTTCGTTACAAATGGTGACGGGCCAGTGCTTGGGCCGTGTGTTTTTTTTTCGTTATTTTTTAAACGGTAGCGATTTGAGTCGTGCATTTTTGGCTACCCCGCTGACCCATGCACAGGCATCAATAATGGTCAATGACGTCACCAGCTAGCCGCTCAGGGAACCTGCACAGGCACGTATAAGGGGATTAAAAAGCCGGTCTATGAGTCGTATGTTTTTCGTTACCTCGGTGATCCTGCACAGGCATTGCTAATGGTCAATGACGTCATCAGCTAGCCAGTCACCCTTTCTTCATCTTCCCTAAATAAGCCCGTTTTCTGTTATAGTATTCCCACTTTCTATATTTATATCAAGGCTCGCCCGTACGCCAGGGGCATTATCTCTAAGTTGGTGGTGCGCATGCCCGGGGCGTGAAATGTTAACGGGCGTGAAAAATGTTAACATTATTAGGAGTACAGTACAACATATATTAGTTAAAAAGATCATCAAGAGTATTATTAGCTAAATATACCTTAATGTCACTTAAAGTTTCTGGCAATTTAATGTAAGAGGTACTTAAACTGTCAATATTTTTAAAAGAACCAGTCATACTCTCTGAAATGGATGCCTTATTTACATCAGATTTAGATGCAAATTTCTCTTCTTGTGGTGCTTGTGTAAAAGTTGAAGAGCTAGTTGTGGCTAAACACTCTGGTGGAGAAGCACTGCGGCGGCCATTTATTTGATTAGCACTCGTCTTGAACTGATCATAGTTTTTCTGGTCCCTGTAAACAAGAAATTATTCATGAATATAAAAATAGCATCATATATAATTATAATCATGTTTGAAAACTTACAATTTTTTTTGTGCATATATTGTCTCTTACCTTTATACTGGACATGTAAGTTACAGGTACAGTACAGTGCAACCTGGATTCATCAAATATATGTCCCCGCTAACTAGGCCCAAATCATTGCCACCTAAGATGACCATGAGAAATTTGTCATTTTTTGTAATAAGACAAAAAAACATTGCCTCATTTATCCTAATAATACACTCAAATAATAAATAAATAAATAAAATGATCAGAGCCATATTATAGGAGTTAGTTACCATTTGTATCCTAATTTTCTCTACACTATTGATGAATTTGACTGACCATACCATGCGGTTACCTTCTGGAGCTGAATCAGAAGGTCCCTACGGGCCGGTCGCTGACCAGTATCCAGATTCAAGAAGCAGTTATGCAAGTAGTGACACCTAGGCTTATGAATGCCCCTCTTTACAAACTTTTTGGGTTACGAGCCCAATTTCTTTGTAAAATCCGAATCGGGTTACGAACTTTGCCTCGGGAAACTAAGTTTGTTGATATGCGTATGGCCGATCTAGCACGGTTATTGCGCCCCAGTTTACCAGTGCCTCCCGCCTGAATTCTTTGTAAAGAATTCAATTTTTTGGGGGGATTTTTGGGTATTTGAACATAAAAGTTGTGATTATATATTTCACAATAGGTCCCAAGAAAGCCAGTGGTAAGGTTCAAGCCAAGAAAACACATGTGAGAACGATCAGAGAAAAAACAAGAGATCATTCGTAAACATGAAAATAGTACACGGGTTGTTGAACTAGCTGGGCAGTACAACAAATCTACGTCAATGATATGCACTGTAATTGCTATGAAAAAGGACATTATGAGTGCTAAAGTGGCAAGTGAGCGCTAAAGTGAGTGCTAAAGCTAAAGTGGCAAGAAGCGTAACAATAATCACGAAACAAAGAACACAAACACTTGAGGATGTTGAAAAGTTGTTATTAATTTGGATACACAACAAGGACTTAGCGGGTGATAGCATTTCAGAGGCCATTATTTGTGAGACAGCAAGAAAAAGGTCTTGAATGAAGACCTTTTAACCCCTAAACTGCTCTGGGCTATTTGGCCTTCAACACCCACAGGAAAAAAAAAAATTCATCTTATGAATGTGTTCACTTGTGTTCCCTGATCACGGGAAAAATAATAATAAAATCATGGGTGGTAAATTTTGGCCGCAACAGGGCGGGAAGAAGCCTGCCAAGAAAGAGGCATTGACAGAACAATTGTCAGTGGTGGTCTGCTCCAGCCGAGTTGTCAGCCGGGAGTTGCCACAAAGATATTATTACCAAATTATGCCAATGTCCCTCAATGATTTTTTCTAAGTTTTTTAAAGTACAGTAATATTATTCAATAGTGTGTAGTGTGATACATTTATATAATAAAATGTGTGAATCATCGCTATATTCAAAAGTATTGTGATCATATTAGTAATTCAATTATGTTCATAAAACAATAAACAAAGAGTTTTGCTGTTATTACACTATATACACAGGTTACATAGGTATACAGGTATACACTGGTTATTACACTATATACACAGGTGGCCACACACAACTGACGCTCCTTCCCTCACTGGTTCAAGGCCAGATGCGCTAACATTCCTCCTACAAGTATACTGTTTGTGGTGTTATTACACTATATACACATTATATATAAGTATCTACATGTTTTGTTCACCATAACTGTTCAACTAAGCTGGTATAGTGCCCAAAGAGCATAGTGGCCACCCAAACACAGCATGACAAGTCATGCAGATGATGGCACCTCACCCACCAAAATGGCTTCTCCCAACACACCTTTTGCTGTTATTACACTATATATACATGTTATATATATACGTATTTACATTTGTGTTCACCATAACGAACCATTAAGTTAGTATGCTGTGTTAAAAAGCAGGGAAGAGTGGCCGCCACCCCAGCCAGCAACCGGCATACATATAATAACATACTTAAGATTTGGGGTTGGATATGGTAAGAAGAGGCACAAAGGCCCGATAGAAAGTTTGAATGAAAAGAACCCAGTTACTGACTAAGTGAGGCCATAACCCTGTATACCAAATCTACTGGAATCTAATCGACGGCTGTAACAAATTAAGTGAGAAGATGGTAAAGGCCAAAACCATCAGTAGTTTCAAAGTGATATATGACAGAGTACTGGGAGGACGGGACACCACAAGCATAGCTCTCATTCGGTAACTACACTTAGGTAATTACACAAAACGTATATATATATAGCGAATATATTTACCTTAGTTTCCTATGATGCTGGTCTCCAGTCAAATGGTCTGAAATGCTTGTTACACTGTTGCAGGGAATGCAGCATACCAAGCACTGATAACCACCATTAACTTTAACAACACAGCCAACATTCATTGCAGATTCCAATAAACCTGAAAGAAAATGATACCAAATTTAATATAATAGGCACATACCAGATTAAATATAAAGGAACACACTTCACTGTTCATTAATTGTAATTCTTTCAAGCATTGAATGAATAAATATTAACACGAACATCTAAAGGTACTGTATTCACACGAGCATCTAAAGGCATTCGATCCCATGTAAGGATGACCATAGAGCAGAACCAAGAGATCATTCGCAAATATGAAGATGGTGTGTGGGTTGTTGGACTGGCTAGGCAGTACAACAAATCTCAGTCAACGATATCCACCATACTGGCTAAGAAAAAGGACATTACGGGTGCTAAAGTGATGCATCATTACAGACAAATGTTAAAACGAAGGGAAAAACAAATGTCTCTTGACAAACTTGTAGTGAGACAAACAAGCACTGAACCACAACCAGGTCCTAGTGGTATTCAGGCAAAACGTAGGAGAGAGTGTACCCCAGAGAAAACATCACTGCCTGATGTGACAATGGAAGGGGACTTCCCTTCCAAACAGGAACAACTCTCCTCCTTCTCCCTCATCATCTTCCATACGCCATCAAGAGTCCTCCATAAAGGTAAGATAAACTTAGGTACTGTATTGTAGTTAGAAAAAACATTGTATTCAGTATAAAATGTTAATATTTTGGAGGGCGGGGAACGGAATAATTCAAATCCCTTTATTGTATTTCTTATGGGAAAAATCGCTTCGACTTACGATCCGTCTCTGGGAACGGATTAGCATCGTAAGTCGAGGCCCCACTGAATACAATTAGCGCCATTCAAGGGTTAATAAACTCTTTTTCCCCCTGCAACCAATACACTTTCTCTCTCCTATTTGTATCCCCATTACCCATCACCTGCTAGGATTAAATACCAATACCCACAAATTTGACAATTATACCATGAATCAATTGGTGCGAAGATTCTCCAACCACCTTCTGATTAACCCTTCCAATTTTGTCTTAGATGCAGCCGCCCTCTGGATCTGGGATTCTCAAATTGGGGTTCATGGCAGGGGTACACATGAAAGGCTGGCTAAAATTTATTTGAAGGAAGAGAAAGAGCCACAGATTAGTCTTCATCAGATTGGTTTGCACACAATATCATTAATAGGATACAGGTCAATGGTTTGAAAACTCGGGGAGGACATGGTGAGCAAAAGTTTAGAAGCTCTCCACTAGATCATACCTCTAATATAATGAGTAAAAGAAGAGTACTGTACTTGTAAAGCAAATATTTATTTTCTTTGACATGAGCCTTACCTTGAGATGTATCTACACTTTGCATTAATGAAGTACGATCCTTTTTCTCACACCCATTTGCTATATTTTTAGCTGGAGTGGCACAAGCAGTAGGTAGATGTGCATACCCTTTTGCTCTGTAAAGGAGAAATTTCACAATAAATATTCATCATCATCATTATGGGAAGGACCAACACACAAAAGTGAATATTATTATTTCACCGTGTGATGATAATGTTCGTCATTACCTAAAATTTTAGATCATGTTTAAATATTACTAAAATGCAGTACGACAAACTATTATAAAATTATTCTTGTCAATCAATAACTCAAAACTATATGCAGAAAAAACCCAGCATTGCATGTAAATAAATGCCAATTTCTGAGTGAGCCATGTACTATCACACAAATCCTGTGCCAAACTACTAGGTGCCATCAGTTGTGGAGCTCTATTGCCTACCAGGGACCGCGAGCCAGAACTTGGCCTCCTCAGAGAAGCGCAGGGAGCAGTAGCATAAGAACACACACTACATTTAAAGTTAACCATAATTGCCACCACCAGGAAAGCACCTAGAGTCTGGAAAAACAAAAGACTACTACATGATTAAAGATACCTCGGGCTCAAAACTGCCAAAATAACTCCCCCAACAATGAACACAAACAACAAAAATTGTGAAACTAGTATGAGCTAGTTTGCCTCATATTTCCCCCTCGTTTGGGGGAAGAAGAGAGGCAGGCCGAGTCACACTACCCTCAGTTCTTTGATGATGGAACACACAGACTATGGAGAAGGGGTGGTGTCAGGGAAGTTATCTTGAGATGATTTCGGGGCTTAGTGTCCCTGCGGCCCAGTCCTCAACCAGGCCTCCACCCCAAGGAAGCAGCCCATAGCAGCTGTCTAACTCCCAGGTACCTATTTACTGCTAGGTAACATTGGCATCAGGGTGAAAGAAACATTTTGCCCATTTGTCTCTGCCTCCACCGGGGATCGAACCCGGAACCTCAGGACTATAACTCCGAAGTGCTGTCCGCCCAGACTTCACCGAAAATGCGTCGTTTTGTTTTTTTGAGCGTCCAGGCTTCGCCGAAAAATTGGCATTTCACTACATTCAACGCTGGGTTTTCTGGGGAGAGCCAATTGAGGCTCCCTGAAGCTAACTGCCAATGGAGGACAAAACAGGGCCATTACAATGGAAGAGGCAGCAAGCACCGCAAGTATCAAAGCCACATAAGGGCTCTGAGGACTAGGAACGTTCACAAGATATCCGACTGCCAAGACACCTGAATATCGGCCCAAGACATTAGCAAACATTGCCGTCAAAGCAGCATACTTCTGGACATCATGGGCATGAAGGTAGACAGCAGGACCCAGATTCATAAAGCAGGTATGTAAGTACAGTACTTACCAACGTGTACATCTTTCCTCAATCTTTGATAGCTTTGGTTACATTTATTAAAGTGTTTATCAAGCATGAAAACTTCCCAATCAACTGTTGCTATTGTTATAAACAGCCTCCTCGTGCTTCGGAGCTCATTAACTTTAATAATTGTAAACAAAGCCGCCAAAGATTGAAAAAAGATGTACAGTACAGTACAGGTTCGCAAGTGCTTGCGTACCTGCTTTATGAATCCGGGTCCAGGCTGGTTAGATTTAATTACACCACAGATGACCTGAAAAATACGAGCCCTGGAACTGGGAACCTGGATCAACTCACGAGTCCACCAAGACACAAATTGGTGGCATGAAGGACAAAGACAAAGCGCATGATGCACCCCAGGCAAACCAACCAAACATTCACGACCAAAGGACCCCTTCGGAGACCCCCGACTCATTCTTAGTCAGAGAAGCAGCAGAAGGCTCCACACAAAGCACCCACCAGGGCCAAAAGAACAAAACCTTCAGTGCCGGTGAAAAGCATGAAGCTCACCCACGTGACAACCAGAGGTCAAAGAAAGCAAAAACACAGCCTTCAAGAAACAATCAAAGACTGAAGGGGCCACCATAAAGTGAGCAGAAAAGAGAAAAGAACCCAGTCCAGAGACCAGGCAGGGTTAGGCGGTGAATGAGCAGGCTGGAGGTAAAATGAAAAGCGAGAAAGTTTGCAAAACAGGGCTGAAGATATATCAATCCCGAGCACAAGCTGAAGCAGCTCTGCCAATATTGCAGGATAAGAGGCGACAGTATTTAGCAACAGACGCTGATCAAGAAACAGCCAAGGACAAAATAACCCGCTCAGAAACCAAAGGATAATGACAAAAAGACTGCCAAGAGAATTCATAGTCATTGACAAGAAGACCGCAGGTGAGACACAAACCTGATGACCATACATATGGTGATAAATATAAGTTTGGCAAAGCCAGAGGAAGGAATCAAGACAGACTCAACCAGGATGCTGGACACTCCATGGAGGTGAACGGCACGGAGCCAAAAATTCAGCAGACGAGCCACTTGAAGAGACCAGCCCCCAAAAAGCCAAGGACCGAAAAGATCCCCCTGATTGAGACAATGAACAATGTCAAAACAGTCAGAGTGGAGTCTGATAACCGAGGCCTGAGGAATCCGAACTCTACACAGCACGTGCCACACGGCCGCTAGTGTAGCACTCGTGTACAGTACTGTACTCACTGTGCACGAATGCAGAACTCATGCACCGTACTGAACGCCTAACAAAGGGAAGGATCCCAATGATCTTGGTCGAACTGGTAAGTGCTGGTCACAAAGCTCCAACTGGCAGCCAAGGCATCCATGTAAACATCAAGCGAGGTTGGAGGAAGCTGCCAGGAAAATGAACCCCCAAAAAACTATAAGCAGCAGCTGGGGATCCAGCAGCCGGTGCAGGGCGCCCAGAGTCTGCACCCAGCAATCACTAAGAGGTGAAAGGGATACCCCAAAGGAACCAGAAAAGCCTCTGAAGCCAAACCCTGCTCAATGGATAAACCAGAAGGGCAAAGGTCAGACTCTCACACAGCTGCTCAGGGAAAGCAGGAAGCCTGGCAGGTAAGCAGGTAGATAGGCGGGCAGGACAGCAGGCAGGCAAACTTGTGTTAGATGGTTACTAACAATAAGGCTGGGGTTTCCCTGTAGACACCACAGAGAAACCGTTAAAGAAGCAGCATGGTAGTGTGAGACTTATGTCTACGGAAGTGCTTTGGGTCTTGGGCTGGATGGTGACTGGATCATCATTAAACCCTTCTATCAGAACTGGAAATGCAGCAACAGGAACAACTACCCTCGGAAAAAAACAAAATTCCAGTTTATGAACAGAATGAAAGTTATGAATGTAAATGCACAAGAATTACAAATAAAGAGATATACCTTTACAGAAATAGAGTGAAACAACAATGACACATTATACCAATAACAGAAATTAAATTGATAAGTGTAATAGGAATTTAAACGTTCCCATGATGGTATCAAGTACTATGGAAAAATAGGGTGAATAGAATGGAAGGTGGTGTAGCCCTGTTGCTACAGGGCTAAATGGAGTTTCTGTGGCGAGTCCAGTCGGTTTCCTGAAGCTATCCGAATTGATATAGTGCTATATTAGTTTGAGGTCGTCAGTCACAGGAGTCCATTTGCCTACCGAGGACTATGAGCCAGAACCTGTACCCCCTCAGAGGCACAGGGAGCAATGACTATGAGCACTTTACATTTAAAGTATAGTATGTCATAATTGCTGGCACCCAGATAGGAGAGAGAGAGATAGAGGAAACAGACCACAATCTTGTGAAAATTGCGACCTACGTCCGAAAAGAGCAAA
>WNGS01161107.1:2368649-2380044 GCA_020271785.1 Procambarus virginalis | reverse complement strand
GTGGACACCCGCCATAGTGACAGTATGGGCAGCGCCACTCATCTTGTGAGTGGACACACCGCCATAGTGACAGTATTGGGCAGCGTCACTCATCTTGTGAGTGGACACACCGCCATAGTGACAGTATTGGGCAGCGCCACTCATCCTGTGAGTGGACACACCGCCATAGTGACAGTATTGGGCAGCGTCACTCATCCTGTGAGTGGACACACCGCCATAGTGACAGTATTGGGCAGCGTCACTCATCCTGTGAGTGGACACACCGCCATAGTGACAGTATTGGGCAGCGCCACTCATCCTGTGAGTGGACACCGCCATAGTGACAGTATTGGGCAGCGTCACTCATCCTGTGAGTGGACACACCCGCCATAGTGACAGTATTGGGCAGCGCCACTCATCCTGTGAGTGGACACACCGCCATAGTGACAGTATTGGGCAGCGCCACTCATCCTGTGAGTGGACACACCGCCATAGTGACAGTATTGGGCAGCGCACTCATCCTGTGAGTGGACACACCGCCATAGTGACAGTATTGGGCAGCGTCACTCATCTTGTGAGTGGACACACCGCCATAGTGACAGTATTGGGCAGCGCCACTCATCCTGTGAGTGGACACACCGCCATAGTGACAGTATTGGGCAGCGCCACTCATCCTGTGAGTGGACACCGCCATAGTGACAGTATTGGGCAGCGCCACTCATCCTGTGAGTGGACACACCGCCATAGTGACAGTATTGGGCAGCGCCACTCATCCTGTGAGTGGACACACCGCCATAGTGACAGTATTGGGCAGCGCCACTCATCCTGTGAGTGGACACACCGCCATAGTGACAGTATTGGGCAGCGCCACTCATCCTGTGAGTGGACACACCGCCATAGTGACAGTATTGGGCAGCGCCACTCATCCTGTGAGTGGACACACCGCCATAGTGACAGTATTGGGCAGCGCCACTCATCCTGTGAGTGGACACACCGCCATAGTGACAGTATTGGACAGCGCCACTCATCCTGTGAGTGGACACACCGCCATAGTGACAGTATTGGGCAGCGCCACTCATCCTGTGAGTGGACACACCGCCATAGTGACAGTATTGGGCAGCGCCACTCATCTTGTGAGTGGACACACCGCCATAGTGACAGTATTGGGCAGCGCCACTCATCCTGTGAGTGGACACACCGCCATAGTGACAGTATTGGGCAGCGCCACTCATCCTGTGAGTGGACACACCGCCATAGTGACAGTATTGGGCAGCGCCACTCATCCTGTGAGTGGACACACCGCCATAGTGACAGTATTGGGCAGCGCCACTCATCCTGTGAGTGGACACACCGCCATAGTGACAGTATTGGGCAGCGCCACTCATCCTGTGAGTGGACACACCGCCATAGTGACAGTATTGGCAGCGCCACTCATCCTGTGAGTGGACACACCGCCATAGTGACAGTATTGGGCAGCGCCACTCATCCTGTGAGTGGACACACCGCCATAGTGACAGTATTGGGCAGCGCCACTCATCCTGTGAGTGGACACACCGCCATAGTGACAGTATTGGGCAGCGCCACTCATCTTGTGAGTGGACACACCGCCATAGTGACAGTATTGGGCAGCGCCACTCATCTTGTGAGTGGACACACCGCCATAGTGACAGTATTGGGCAGCGCCACTCATCCTGTGAGTGGACACACCGCCATAGTGACAGTATTGGGCAGCGCCACTCATCTTGTGAGTGGACACACCGCCATAGTGACAGTATTGGGCAGCGCCACTCATCTTGTGAGTGGACACACCGCCATAGTGACAGTATTGGGCAGCGCCACTCATCCTGTGAGTGGACACACCGCCATAGTGACAGTATTGGGCAGCGCCACTCATCCTGTGAGTGGACACACCGCCATAGTGACAGTATTGGGCAGCGCCACTCATCCTGTGAGTGGACACACCGCCATAGTGACAGTATTGGGCAGCGCCACTCATCCTGTGAGTGGACACACCGCCATAGTGACAGTATTGGGCAGCGCCACTCATCTGTGAGTGGACACACCGCCATAGTGACAGTATTGGGCAGCGCCACTCATCCTGTGAGTGGACACACCGCCATAGTGACAGTATTGGGCAGCGCCACTCATCCTGTGAGTGGACACACCGCCATAGTGACAGTATTGGGCAGCGTCACTCATCCTGTGAGTGGACACACCGCCATAGTGACAGTATTGGGCAGCGCCACTCATCCTGTGAGTGGACACACCGCCATAGTGACAGTATTGGGCAGCGCCACTCATCCTGTGAGTGGACACACCGCCATAGTGACAGTATTGGGCAGCGCCACTCATCCTGTGAGTGGACACACCGCCATAGTGACAGTATTGGGCAGCGCCATCATCTTGTGATGGACACACGCCATAGTGACAGTATTGGCAGCGTCACTCACATCCTGTGAGTGGACACACCGCCATAGTGACAGTATTGGGCAGCGTCACTCATCCTGTGAGTGGACACACCGCCATAGTGACAGTATTGGGCAGCGTCACTCATCCTGTGAGTGGACACACCGCCATAGTGACAGTATTGGACAGCGCCACTCATCCTGTGAGTGGACACACCGCCATAGTGACAGTATTGGGCAGCGTCACTCATCCTGTGAGTGGACACACCGCCATAGTGACAGTATTGGGCAGCGCCACTCATCCTGGGAGTGGACACACCGCCATAGCAGCATGTACAACACTCCCCAATAGGAAGAAAAACCCGCTGGGTTGTTCATCCTGTCACTTGTACATTGTGCTGTGAGGGCCGGCACTTCAAGTTGCTCATGTTGGAAAATTGCAGAATCGTCCACCATAGTCTCCTGAGATACTGTATCACTAACTCTCAAGTGACAGGTCTTGTGCGAGAGGTTGACGACTGGAATGAACGTTGTGAACGACCTTCATCAAGCACAACAATTAGATGACGAGGGAATAATAATCTGTCAAACCTACTAGCTACCTGGAGGGTAGCACCTGATACAATGTGACCTCCCACGGCTACTTTAATAACCGTGACTGAACGCTATCTTGAGGTTATCTTGAGATGATTTCGGGGCTTTTAGTGTCCCCGCGGCCCGGTCCTCGACCAGGTCTCCACCCCAGGAAGCAGCCCGTGACAGCTGACTAACACCCAGGTACCTATTTTACTGCTAGGTAACAGGGGCATAGGGTGAAAGAAACTCTGCCCATTGTTTCTCTCCGGCGCCTGGGATCGAACCCGGGACCACAGGATCACAAGTCCAGTGTGCTGTCCGCTCGGCCGACCGGCTCCCCGGTCGTGGTGGTGAAACTTTGTTTTGCGTGTAACACACATGTCTTCTTACTAATGACTGGAAGAGACTTAAATAGCAATTTGGGGTAATGAATGTTGTATTTTTGCTTTCTCTTAACTGCAGCTACCACTGGAAGGTGGTCTACCATTTTAAGGATACGATACTTTACCCAAACGTAGCCTGCAATTTCTTGCCCCCTTTTGAGCAGAGAGTAATTAAATCTGCCCAAGAATCCATACCCATTAAAATATCACCAAAGAATGCAAGATTATCGACAACCGTGCATGTATGGTGTTTTGACTCCCCCATTACTAACTTCAAAGTTAATGGTGCCTTGACCAAGATGTCAATGTGCTGCCCAGTAACTGTTGTAGCAAGTACAAAAATATACTCTACAGTCTCTCATTATCTTAATGGCATAACTAATTAGCCTTAACTACACAAGCATAATCCTATCCTATTACAGGTAATGCTTTCCATCCTGGTGGAGGAGGCTGAGGTGTAGTCACCGAATATAAGCAAGCGAATTGCGAATAGTCGACACGGGAGACATCTCCTGTCCACGAGGCTAACCATAGCCCGTGTTCTTGCCACTCCTGTGCCAGTAAGTTACGGGCTCACCATAGCCCGTGCTACTTGGAACTTGTTCCGAGTAGCTGAATCTATAACAACACAACGACCATAGTCGGACGCCACCATAGCCGCCGTGCTTCTTGCCCCGTTCCGTGCAGGTAAGTTACGGGCTCACCATAGCCCGTGCTTCTTGCCCCGTTCCTGTGCCAGGTAAGTTACGGGCTCACCATAGCCGTGCTACTTGGAACTTCTTCGAGTAGCTGAATCTATAACAACAACAACAACGAATAGTCGGCACGGGAGACATGTCCCGTCACGCAGGGTACAGTCGCACCTCCACAGATCTCCAGTATCAGCTCTTGATACTGGTAATGGCTCAAAAGGGCCACCACTTACGGGCTATTCATACAAGAAGGTACATTGGGTTTGTGAGAATACATAGCATAGCATTTACAATCTTGTAAAGCCACTAGTACCTCAGCGTTTCGGGCAGGTCCCTAATCTAACAGAATTTTAAGTAGGTAAATTCTAGCAGAATTAATAAATGATAACAGATATGCAGGCGATGAGTCACAATAACGTGGCTAAAGTGTGTGACACCACACTAGAAGGT
This sequence comes from Procambarus virginalis, assembly GCA_020271785.1. Classification (NCBI taxonomy): domain Eukaryota; kingdom Metazoa; phylum Arthropoda; class Malacostraca; order Decapoda; family Cambaridae; genus Procambarus; species Procambarus virginalis. Next base: position 2,375,559 of record WNGS01161107.1, on the reverse strand, counting down.
GAAGGGACGACGACGTTTCGGTCCGCCTGACCATTCTCAAGTCGATTCAAGTCGGGTACATAAGGATTGGGAGATTGGGTGGCAATAGATACAGTGCAATTTTAAAGCAAAAGGTAAAAACTATGAAGATGAAATTAGGTACTTTTTAGTATTGTTTTTTAAGATGCAAAGTTGGACAGCTTTTCAATTCAATAGGGAGTGAGTTCCATAGACTGGGTCCCTTTATTTGCATAGAGTTGTTACACAGATTAAGTTTGACTCTGGGGATATCAAAGAGATATTTATTTCTGGTGTGGTGATAATGGGTCCTATTACATCTGTCCAGGGAGAGTTTCAGAGCAGGATTTGCATTTAAGAACAGGGTTTAGTAAATGTAATTGACACAAGAAAATTTGTGGAGTGAGATGTGTTTAGCATGTTTAGGGAGTTAAACAAGGGGCTGAGCTGTGTTGTCTGAAAGCAGAATTTGTTATTATTCTGATAGCAGATTTTTGCTGGGTGATGATGGACTTGAGGTGGTTTGCAGTGGTTGAACCCCATGCACAGATACCATAGTTAAGATAGGGATAGATTAGTGCATAATATAGAGAGATGAGAGCAGAGTTAGGTACATAATATCTGATTTTGGAGAGTATACCAACTGTTTTAGAGACTTTCTTATTTATGTGTTGAATGTGGGTACTGAAGTTGAGTCTCTTGTCTAGGAATAGGCCAAGAAACTTTCCACCCTTTTTATTGCTAATGTTTACATTATCTATCTGAAGCTGAATTGCATTTGTAGATTTGCTTCCAAATAAGTTGTAGTAGATAAGTAGATAGGTAGGTAGTAAGTAGGTAAGTAGGACTTACCTCAACTTGAGGTAAATCCACTACGGGCTCACCATAGCCCGTGCTACTTGCCCCGCTCCTGTGCCAGGTAAGTTACGGGCTCACCATAGCCCGTGCTACTTGCCCCGCTCCTGTGCCAAGTAAGTTACGGGCTCACCATAGCCCGTGCTACTTGGAACTTGCTCCGAGTAGCTGAAACTATAACTATAGCAACAACGAATAGTCGACAATACAATTTCCACAGTGATTCAGATAACTTCAGTACAGACACTTGGATTTACCTCACTCTTCAACCTCAAGAATGTAGCACTCGGCGTGTACACTTCTAAATCGCCCCCAAGACGCTACAAGCTTCGATACAGAACAGACAGCAGACTACGACCGCATCAAGCTACATGCTCTCGCTCCCCATGAGTTCAGACACTCACTATTCCCCAACGAGCTGCCACACTCTCCCACATATAGCTGGAAGACAGAAGGAGTAAGGCTCCCACATATAGCTGGAAGACAGAAGAAGTAAGGCTCCCACATACAGCTGGGAGACAGAAGAAGTAAGGCTCCCACATACAGCTGGGAGACAGAAGGAGTAAGGCTCCCACATACAGCTGGAAGACAGAAGAAGTAAGGCTCCCACATACAGCTGGGAGACATAAGAAGTAAGGCTCCCACATATAGCTGGAAGACAGAAGAAGTAAGGCTCCCACATACAGCTGGAAGACAGAAGGAGTAAGGCTCCCACATACAGCTGGGAGACATAAGAAGTAAGGCTCCCACATACAGCTGGGAGACATAAGAAGTAAGGCTCCCACATACAGCTGGGAGACAGAAGGAGTAAGGCTCCCACATACAGCTGGAAGACTGGAAGACAGAAGAGTAAGGGGAGATATGATCACAACCTACAAAATCCTCAGGGGAATCGACCGGGTAAACAAGGATAAACTATTCAACACTGGCGGGACGCGAACAAGGGAACACAGGTGGAAACTGAGTACCCAAATGAGCCACAGAGACGTTAGAAGGAACTTTTTCAGTGTCAGAGTAGTTAACAGATGGAATGCATTAGGAAGTGATGTGGTGGAGGCTGACTCCATACACAGTTTCAAGTGTAGATATGATAGAGCCCAGTAGGCTCAGGAATCTGTACACCTGTTGATTGACAAATCAAATCAAAATCAAATGTTTATTTAGGTAAGGTACATACATACAAGTGATTGTACAGAGTGATGGAGTTATAGATAGAGCTAGTACATACAATGCCTAAAGCCACTATTACGCAAAGCGTTTCGGGCATGAAAAACTTCAATGACTAAGGCTTAAGACTAATTGAGCATAAGGATTAAAATGAGTTGAGAACAAAAAAAAAAAGTTAAGAAGGGGGGAACATGGCTGAAAAAGCAGCACAAATACAATTCGGTCGACAAAACAGCGTCATTTAAAACAAAAACAGACATTGGTTGACAATAGAGGGGTAAGGTAGGTTACAGGGAATTTATTAGGTATAGCTTCGTTTTTCTCTTAAACTGGTTGAGAGAGGTACAGTCTTTAACATGGTTGGGAAGGTCGTTCCACATTATGGGTCCCTTGATTTGTAAAGCATTTCTAGTTTGATTAAGTCGTACTCTAGGAATATCAAAACTGTATTTATTGAGAGACAGTTGAGAGGCGGGACCAAAGAGCCAGAGCTCAACCCCCGCAAGCACAAATAGGTGAGTACAAATATGCAGGCGATGAGTCACAATAACGTGGCTAAAGTATGTTGACCAGACCACACACTAGAAGGTGAAGGGACGACGACGTTTCGGTCCGTCCTGGACCATTCTCAAGTCGACCACAAACAGGTGAGTACAGCTCCACGACTCCGGCCACACTCAGCTCTCTGCTCTGCTCCAAGGTCCGTCTAAACGTCTACGACAATGCCAACAACCGACTACTGTATCCAGGACTACTAAATAAATATGAAACTCACTAAACACTGTGCACCTAATCTACCCAACAACGTAACACAATCGTACGTTACACTGCTGTTAAATGTTTGTCACAACGCTTAAGGCGTGCATGTCTCACTTTGACGAAGGATGAAGTTTTAATCAAGGTTGCTTGACTTCCGGTGTCCACAAATACTGTGAATCTCCTAACCCATCGACCTTCACCACAAACCATCGACCTACCACCAGATTTCCTGAGACCTGGAACTTTAAGAACAAGAGGTCATAGATATAAACTAGCTAAACACAGATGCCGAAGAAATATAAGAAAATTCACTTTCGCAAACAGAGTGGTAGACGGTTGGAACAAGTTAGGGGAGAAGGTGGTGGAGGCCAAGACCGCCAGTAGTTTCAAAGCGTTATATGACAAAGAGTGCTGGGAAGACGGGACACCACGAGCGTAGCTCTGTAACACAACTAGAAAATATAAACTAAATAATACATGTAAGTAACACTATTACTTATCCTGAGTAAAACTTCCTATCAGTTGCACTTGGTAACACTGTTATTGAACACTGTAATATGAGCTGACATATGATGGTTACACCGGAACCAAAGGTACACTGCCAACACGGAAATGATACACAGGATTAAATACGCTGCCACCATCTGCCTTGACCATTGAGATTATATCAAGCAACGAGGCAAGAAACATTGCTCGACTTGGAGAGTACTTTCTATGACTGTCATTAATTATGGGACAGTTGTCAGCCACTATATCCAAAAGGCTAAGAGGATTCAACAATTGACACAAACGGGAAATTTAACACAAAATTATGCTAATCAGCAAAATTATGCTAATCACCACTTATAAATCCTACTCTAACACTGGCCAATAGTTAAGATATTTAGACATGGAACAAAACCCTCAGAGATCACACACATTACCTTAAGACCTCTGTCTCTCCCTCCGGTGGACACTCTGTCTCTCCCTGGCTGTGGATGTTCTTCACAGATCCACTCTCGACCCTGGTGTCTGGCACACTCTCTCAACTAAGATGATTGATTGATAAAGATTAAGCCACCCAAGAGATGGCACGGGCATGAATAGCCCGTAAGTGATGGCCCTTTTGAGCCATTACCAGTATCAAGAAATGATACTGGAGATCTGTGGAGGCGCAACTGCACCCTGCGTGACGGGAGATGACTCCCGGACCAAATGGTGACCAAGTGATGTCTCCCGTGGATTGATTGATTGATGAAGATTAAGCTACCCAAAAGGTGGCACGGGCATGAATAGCCCGTAAGTGGTGGCCCTTTTGAGCCATTACCAGTATCAATAGATGATACTAGAGATCTGTGGAGGTGCGACTGCACCCTGCGTGACGGGAGATGCCTCCCATGTCTCTCAACTAAGTCTACAGGACCAATATATACACCCCAAAAGGGGGGGAGGGGGAGATTTGCTGTTTCTACCTACACCAAAAATGCAAGGGGGGTTGGGCCACACATGCACAAACACTTAAGAATTTTTTCAGTTAAGCTTGTTTGACATTCACCATACACTCTTCAAGAGTGGAGTTATTAATTACGTGTGTGGCTGACCTTTGACCTGGCTAAAAGGGGGGGGGGGGAGATCCATGGATGTTTACACATAAGAATCTGGGGTCTAATTCCATTACTGTTTGACAAGAGTATCATGAAATATTACATACTTGAAACTAGCTGACTAAGACTAACCCAGGAATTTTTTAATCAACATACAAGATAGTCCAGAGGTCATCTGGGCTGACCTCTTGGAGAAGGCTTCCCTGGGTGAGACCTCTAGGGAGGGGGGGTCATGGGTGTTACAGCTCTCATCCTATAACTACACTTAGGTAATTACAAACGTAGGTCTGCCATCACTACAGGTGACCGCATCTCAATCTTCGTTAGACTCACCCGCGCAGTCCGCCTGCGCGTGCCCGCGCTTCCCACAGAAAAAAACCTGTGCACGGATCCCAACCGCCCCATCGTGTATAATCTCTGCGCACCGACTAGCTTTTTCTTCTGGGAAGAGCCTGACCTGTCGTCATTATTCCCCTCCACCAAATTTTTACTCTCAGTAAAACATAGGGGGATGGCTGGGCCCCACCCTGCCCTGTACTCAACTCACATCCCATGCTGTGGCGCCATATTGTACGAGTTCCTTGAAACACAATGAGGTAAAACAAATGCTCTGCCAGTCTTGTGGCTTTATTGATCAATAGTGTCAGCATGACTAAAGTGGTCTGGACTAAAGTGACTGTGTGGTCTGGTCAGCATGACTAAAGCCAAAGCAACAGAAATTAGGGGAGTACATTTCTACAGACCTGTATCCATGGACGACACAGCTGATCTGTCTACCACTAAACAATAACAATCAATCCATTCGGTACAATTATAGCTCCACCCCGATACTATAGATACACTTTTACTACATTCACCCACATTTAGCATTTACGCGACAGTCTCGAAGATGCATAGGGTTACTGCACGCCTTTCCAATTGTTGTTGTTGTTATAGATTCAGCTACTTGGAACAAGTTCCAAGTAGCACGGGCTATGGTGAGCCCGTAACTTACCTGGCACAGGAGCTGGGCAGGAAGCATGGGCTATGGTTAGCCTCGTGGACAGGAGATGTCTCCCGTCCTGGCCCTTCCAAATCGTCGAAGGGTTATAGGGAAATCCTCATCCTGCCTTCCATCCCTAGCTACTGACCCATCACAATATACATGTAGAGTGTTTTCTGTAGGTAATTTTCTAATTATACAATCATATGTCGCCTTCAGCTCTCCTATTTCATACATACTTTTTTCTTTTGCAAGGGAGTAATTACTACATCTACATTACAATCCTCCCATGGTGGTGTCTCTTGGGCACAGCAATACACTCTGTAATAACATCATACTTTATAACACTAGAACATAAGTTATTCATATATACTCTCTTCTTCATCATACACTGTTCATTACTTCCCACCTTTTGAACCAAGAGGATTAATTCATTAGCTCCCCCACCTCTCATTAATCTAATGGCAGAGGCTACATTTATCTCTGAAATTCTATCTCCAATACTCTGCAGATTAAGCTCCATCCTCATTATCTCAATCATAGCATTTCTTGGGCATCCTAAGATAATTCTCATGGCTTCATTTTGTACCTTCTCCAACTTCTTACGGGCTATTCATGCCCGTGCCATCTCTTGGGTGGCTTAATCTTTATCAATCAATCAATTCTCCAACTTGCCCATCCTACCTTTACCAAAACAAGAAATGACAGGTGCAGCATAATCAATAAGAGATCTTACAGTACTCAAGTATATCATTCGTAGCACAGGGACTCCCACTCCCTTTCCACAGCATGCCAAGGCCTTCAGAGGTTGTAATCTCTCCGACATTAACCCAACAGTCTGTTCATCTCAGCTTCCAAACTCTCATGGGTATATCCAACATATATGCCTAAATATTTATATATATTAACTCTATATTTTTACAGTTTATTTCAATATAATGGGCCTCCGACTTCTACATTCAAACTTAGTTTTGTTTTCATTAACCACCAGTCCCATATGGTGACACAGGTTTCCGAAATTGTCCAACACTGTTTGAACCTTTGAAATATCTTTGCCCTGAAACAAAATATCATCGGCATATATGATCGGAGTTACCTCATTTGAGTATCTCTCAGATGCTATTATTCATTAGTACATTAAACAGGGTGGGACTCAACACTCCTCCCTGAGGTGTGCCGAGTTCAAAAGACCTCACACCTGACATACAACCTTGATACCACACCTGAGCCTTCCTTTCGTAAAGATAATCCCTATCCAGCGCAATAATCTCCCTTTAACACCAAGACCAGCTAATTCATATAAAACTATCCCTAAGCCAATAGGAGTGTACAGACCGTGTCTTAACCTCGTGTTTTTGTAAATGATGGAGAGAATCGATTGATGATTGATAAAGATTAAGCCACCCAAGAGGTGGCAGGGCATGAATAACCCGTAAGTGGTGGCCCTTATGTGCCATTACCAGTATCAATAGATGATACTGGAGATCTGTGGAGGTGCGACTGCACCCCTGCGTGACGGGAGATGTCTCCGGGACCAAATGGTTTGATAAAGCCAACAAAGAGGTTA
>WNGS01161107.1:2340489-2365521 GCA_020271785.1 Procambarus virginalis | reverse complement strand
AGCTATTTCCAATTACCAAATGGCTATTTGACCTGTGAGAAAATACCAAAAATATGGAGCTTTGGTGACCTCAGGTCGCACAAATGATTGCGCGGCTGAGACTAGTCCCACTAGTGACATCACTGATGGTGACTTAACTCATTACCCTGACAATTAGGATCCTCTCGATACTATAAACAGTAATACTATAAAGTTTGAATGAAGACTAATTTCTCTAAATTACTGTATAATGTGGAATAATTCATTATACGAACTTGTGATACAAAGGCGTCAGTTATTTCCACCGCCAATCCCCCCAGGGGATGCTCCCAGGTCCCTACACGTGGTTCCACTACCCACTCTCCCATGTGTAGATAGAACATTCTGGATCATTCCTACAACAATTAGTTTGTTACAATGGCTTCTCAGGTAGTGTGGTGAAGGCACTGCTTGCACCATATCTGAACAAGTTACACTGATAACTATTACACCAGTCCCTTACTAACCAAGTTCTTGCTTGATAATAAAACTGGAGTGTGTGGCACAGTAAAGCCAAAACGAAGGGAAATGCCTGTTTGACACTGCTATGCAAGTAGGTGATTGCGAGGTAAGAAAAAGTGGTGCAATGCTTTCAATCCGGTGGAAAGACAGACTGAAGTGAACATGTTGACCACATTCACCCTGGTACAATGGTGGACAGTGGCAAGGTGAACAGAACAACAAAACAAATAATATAAGCCAGATTGTGTGATGGACTACAACATCAACATGCTTTAGTTGATAATGTGACATGATGGTGGGTGCTGTAGAGTGTGTACGGAAAACAGTGAAGTGGACCAAGAGATGATTTTCCACCTTATTGCCGTAACAATGCTGAACAGTTACAACATGTATCTTGTGAAAACAGTTAAAACCATATTTCCGTTCGTTTAGTTTTCAAGTTGTGAAACAATTACTAGATAAGTTTGGCAAAGACCCCTGGCATACAAGACCCATTCGGGACCCAATATTGGACCATGTTCATGCACCCAGGCTCGCTTACAGGGAGGCTTTCTGGTACACCAAATCAAGAAATTACCACTAACTGGAGTGCGTGCAGCAGGCCAGCGTCGGTGCATTGTTCTCCCCTTCCACTTTTTCCCCTTCCCCCTCCCTTCCCTTCTCTCGTTCACCTTTCCCTCCCTTGTTTCCTTCCCCTCCCACTTCCCTTCACTTCCTCGTTTGCCTCCCCCTCCCTTGTTCATCCCTCCCATTTGTCACAGTCCACCTCACTAGTCATAAACCTGAGTCAAGAGGTCCCCTCTTGACCCTTTCTGTTTGCCACTTCATTTCCCACTCATTTTCCCCCCTCTACCCCCCACTCCCCTGCCTTTTGCTATAACCAGTGACGAATTCGAGGAGTAGTCCACTCAGGGCCATAAAACCATAGTCTCAATTTTCGTTGCGTGGTTGGTGTCTTACTCCCTGGGCCGGGATCCTGGATGTGATCGTGGGAACGTTTGAGTTTCTGTCAAGAACAATAGACCCTTATGGTCAAGCCTGGATCTGATTGGTTGAAAACCAGGGAGGCCTAGGAGGTGGGGTTAAAATAATTAAATAAAATGAAAATAAATCGAAATCTATGAAAATTCAATTTAGTATGCAATCGGAAACATTGAAATGGAATCGTAACATATTTAGTATTACATGTGTTGCTTTTACGTGCAACAGATTGCACTGTTTTATAAAAAAGCAGTTTTTACCTGTCACAGGCGTGGCATCTAAATAGTAGGAATATAAAAACATGCTCGTATTCAAATGGACATTGTGTCAAAATTTCAAAGCAATCGGTGAAGAACTTTGGAGATTACAGTGTGTGTTGCTCTTACATTCAACAGATAGTGCTGTTTTAAAAAAAACATGTTTTTTCCTGTCACAGGTGAGGCATGTATATAGTAGGTATATGAAAACATGCACCTATTCAAATGCAACGTTTTGTCAAAATTTCAAAACAATCAGTAAAGACGTTTCGAAGATTTCCTTCACATGAAAAACATGAAAAACACAGTTTTAAAAAAAAAAAAAAAAAAAAAAATCCCATCACAGACATGACATCTATATAGTATGTATATAAAAACCCGCTCAGATGCAAATGGAACGTCGTGGCAAAATTTCAAAGCAATTGGTGAAGAACTTTCGGAGATTTAGCGATTTTGAACTAATGAACATTTACATTTATTATATATATATATATATATATATATATATATATATATATATATATATATATATATATATAATTTTTATAACAATATATATAGGGGGTACCACCTCTGGTTGTTGTAGGGACCCAAAGCCTCGAAGAAGACGACATGCAGCACCCAGGAGAGCCTTATATATTAAATAATGTATGTAATAATAATAATAATAATAATAATAATAATAATAATAATAATAATAATGTAATAATATATTATTCAGGAAAAGTACATACATAGATGCAGAGTTACAAACATACTGTTGGATTTATAGATAAAGCTAGTACTGTACATACAATACAAAAAGCCACTAATACGCATAGCATTTCGCACAAGGTGTGGGAGAAAAATACACTTACACTAAAACTTAATAGTAATTTAGAGTAAAGTATAAATTGTGTTGATAAAAGGGAATAAAAAAAAATAAGGGGGGTAACATTGCAAAAATCAGCAACTGTACAAGTTGGTCAACAAACAGCATTGTTTAGAATAACAAGACATGGGTTGACGTTTAGGGGGTTAAAATAGGTTACATGGAGTTATTAGGTAGTACTTAGTTGTACTCTTAAACTGGTTGAGAGAGGCACAGTCTTTAACATGGTTGGGAAGGTCATTCCACATTCTAGGTCCCTTGAGATGTAGAGCATTTCTAGTTTGGATAAGTCGCACTCTTGGAATATCAAATAGGTATTTGTTTCTGGTGTGGTGCCCATGGGTTCTGTTACAACCTTCTAGAAAACTTTTAAGGTCAGGATTGACATTACAGTTCAGACTTTTAAATATATAGAGTACACATGAGAGGATGTGCAGCGACTTAATATCCAACATTCAAAAATGTGAATAAGGGTACCGAGTGATGTCTGGGGCCAGAGTTATATATTGTTCTAATAGCTGCTCTGTGTTGAGTAATTAGAGGACGTAAATGATTTTGGGTAGTAGAACCCCAAGCACAAATACCATAGTTGAGATATGGATAGATGAGAGAGTAATAATGTGTCACCAGGGCAGGGCGAGCCTGTGTGTGCATGTATGTATATATTATTTATATATATATATATATATATATATATATATATAATATATATATATATATATATATATATATAATATATATATATATATATATATATATGCGGAAAAACCACAAAGAAATGCAGAAAGGGGGTGAACGTTTTGGCTTTTCAAGGCCTTTGTCAACACCAGACTATATATATATATATATATACACTGGCTGCCTGTGCCCTGACACTATGAATTAATTGATTTTCTAATTCTCCAGAAAGTTTGGCTGGAAATGGAAAAAGAGCTGCTTTGAGTAGGCCAATAGGCAGAATGATTAATTAAGAACATAGAACAAAGGTAACTGCATAAGGCCTATTGGCCCATCTGAGGCAGCTCCTATCTATGACCACTCAATCCCACTCATATACTTGTCCAACCCGCACTTGAAACAATCGAGGGACCCCACCTCCACCACGTTACGCGATAATTCGTTCCACAAATCAACAACCACATTACGCGATAATTGGTTCCACAAATCAACAACCCTGTTACCGAACCAGTATTTACTCAAGTCTTTCCTAAATCTAAACTTATCCAATTTATACCCATTGTTTCGTGTTCTGTCTTGTGTTGATACTTTTAATACCCTATTAATATCCCCTTTGTTGTGTCCATTCATCCACTTGTAAACCTCTATCATGTCACCCCTAACTCTTCGCCTTTCCAGTGAATGCAATTTAAGCTTTGTTAATCTTTCTTCATATGAAAGATTTCTAATTTGGGGAATTAACTTAGTCATCCTACGCTGGACACATTCAAGTGAATTTATATCCATTCTATAGTACGGCGACCAAAACTGAACTGCATAATCTAAATGTGGCCTAACCAGAGAAAGATATAGCTGAAGAACCACACCAGGTGTCTTGTTACTAACGCTTCGATTAATAAATCCGAGTGTCCTATTTGCCTTATTACGAACATTCATGCATTGATCCTTTTGTTTTAAATTCTTACTAATCATAACTCCCAGATCCCTTTCGCAATCCGACTTCGCAATCTCAACACCATCTAGCTCGTATCTTGTAACTCTATCATCATTACCTAGCCTCAGAACTTTACATTTATCAGCATTAAACTGCATCTGCCAATCCTTTGACCATTTCAAAACCCTATTTAGATCAACTTGAAGAGATAGTGAGTCTTCTTCCGTATTAATTTCCCTACCGATTTTTGTATCATCGGCAAATTTGCAAATGTTGCTACTCAAACCTGAATCTAAATCATTTATATATATTATAAACAACAGAGATCCCAGGACAGAGCCTTAAGGTACTCCACTTACAACATTTTCCCACTCTGACTTGACTCCATTTATACTAACTCTCTGTTTCCTTTGGTATAGCCATGCCCTAATCCAGCTTAATATAGCACCCCCAATACCATTAGCCTCTATCTTTTAATTAGTCTTTCATGTGGCACTGTATCAAAAGCTTTGCTAAAGTCAAGGTACACAACATCACAATGCTTACCACTATCAACTGCCTCAACTATGCTAAAATAAAAAGATAACATTTGTTAAACATGAACGGCCATTTATAAAACCATGTTGCGACTCAATTATTAATTTATGTTTTTCAAGATGAAGACGAATTTTATTTGCAATTATAGATTCAAGTAACTTTCCCACAATAGACATTAGGCTAATTGGTCGATAGTTTGACGCAAGTGATCTATCTCCTTTCTTAAAAACTGGTATCACATTAGCAACTTTCCATAACTCTGGCACTCTGCCTGACTCTATTGATTTATTAAATATGGAAGACAGTGGGTCACAAAGCTCCTCTTTGCATTCTTTAAGCACCCTGGCAAACACTTCATCCGGCCCTGGGGATTTGTTTGGTTTGAGTTTTACTATTTGTTTAAGAACATCCTCCCTGGTAACTGCTAAACTAGTCAATCTGTCCTTGTCCCCACCCACAGACTTGTTCGGCTGAAGGCATATTGTTAAGTTCCTCTTTAGTAAATACAGATATAAAATATTTATTATAAATACTACTCATCTCTTCATCACTATCTGTTATTTGACCTGTCTCAGTTTTTAATGGACCTATCCTTTCCCTAATCTTTGTCCGGTATAATTGGAAAAACCCTTTAGGATTTGTTTTTGCTTGCTCTGCTATGCGAACTTCATAGTTTCTTTTTGCTTTTCTTATCTCTTTTTTTAGTATTTCTAACCAGTTGTACGAATTCTGTTCTAAACAGACTTCCCCCATTCTTAATCCTTTTGTACCATGCTCTCTTTTTACCTATAAGGTTTTTCAGATCCTTTGTTATCCACTTTGGATCATTAGTATTCGATCTATTCAATTTATATGGTATACTACATTCCTGGGCTTTGGTTAGAATATTTTTAAATAGGTTATACTTTGAATCCACATAGAAAACCCCTTTTACGTCACCTATTGCTGGGTTAACGTCTAGCTCCAATACCGGCGCCACAACCCATACCCAAGACTTTCCAATCTATTTGACCCAAAAATTTCTTAGGCTATTGAAATCAGCTTTTCGAAAATCAGGCCCTTTAACAGAATTTTCTCCTACAGATCTATTCCATTGAATGCTAAATCTGATTTCTTTATGATCATTGTTCCCTAGCTCACTCCCTATTTCGATGTTCATGATTTGTATTTCCCTGTTAGTTAACACTAAATCTAAAATATTATTTCCCCGCATTGGTTCGTTAATATGTTGTGTAAGAAAGCAATCGTCGATTAATTCTAGAAAATCTTCTGCTTCATTATTCCCTGTTTTGTTCAACCAGTTTATTCCACTAAAATTAAAGTCACCCATGACATAAATACTGTTAGATCTAGATGTTCTAGATATTTCATCCCATAGATGCTTTGTTTCCATTCTGTCTAAATTTGGTGGCCTATATATAACTCCTATTATAATGTTATTTGCTTTTTCATTTAATTCTATCCAAATAGTTTCCTGTGGAAATACGATTGCTAACGTTGTTCAGTAACACTTTGAACATTGCTATCCACACACAGTACCTATAGAGCTGCAACTTATTTTTGACAAAAAAACAATTAGTGTAACAAGTGTCAAGGAAGTCCCAGCATGGGCAACATAACGTCCAGTGCCACAACACTCGGGGCAGCAGTGCCAACACAGTGGTTATGACTAGAGGAATAATGGGTGTGGGCGAGGCAGCAGGAGGGGGTCCGTCTAATTACCACAAGCTACACAAGCTTCACAAAGCTTCACAAAGCTTCCTGGCAATACGTTAGCAATGAATAAATATGATATGTTAGGTTAGGCTGACTTAACTTAAACTAAACTAAACTAACCTAACCTAACTTAACCAAACCAAGCCTAACCTAACCTAACTTAACCAAACCAAGCCTAACCTAACTTAACCAAACCAAGCCTAACCTAACCTAACCTAACCTAACTGACGCTTGGATCGTCGACTTTATTTGGCGTCACCAGCTCTTTATTTTCGTCTAATTTCTTAATAAAAATATACTTTTTCATATTAAAATTATGTTTTCTCATGTTGTACATTCAGCACCAACATTATAAAAGTAAATATATCATATTTATTCATTACTAACATAAGCTTTGTGAAGCTTTGTAAATCTTTGTGAAGCTTGTGTAGCTTGTGGTAATTAGACGGACCGAGTAGACCTAGGCCTCCAGCAGGGGGGGTAGTAGACCCAGGCCTCCAGCAGGGAGGGTAGTAGACCTAGGCCTCCAACATGGGGGTACTAGACCCAGGCCTCCAGCATGGGGGATAGTAGACCCAGGCCTCCAGCAGGAGGGGTAGTAGACCCAGGCCTCCAGCATGGGGGATAGTAGACCCAGGCCACCAGCATGGGGGGTAGTAGACCCAGGCCACCAGCATGGGGGGTAGTAGACCCAGGCCTCCAGCATGGGGGTAGTAGACCCAGGCCTCCAGCATGGGGGTAGTAGACCCAGGCCACCAGCATGGGGGGTAGTAGACCCAGGCCTCCAGCATGGGGGTAGTAGACCCAGGCCACCAGCATGGGGGGTAGTAGACGTTGCCTCATGTTGACCAACAACCACCCCACTCCTCACCAACCCCCACAACCACCACAACCACAACCACTCGTATTAACCACCAGACGAGTATAATGACCCGAGGAGCGTGATATAAGAGGGGCGACGAGGGCCACAGACAAGTGTCCCACAGCTCTATAATGACTGAGTGAAGGTCGACCATAACGCAGCACTTGGCTAGGACCTTGCACGCACTCACGCACTCACTCACGCACTCACGCACTCACCTTCATCAACACTTTTCTTATCTTCTTCTTATTCTTTGCCTTGTCGCCTACATCGGCCATAATACTCCTCACTAGGACATGGTTTCTCCTGCTGGGCCGAGGGCTCTCACAACTCCGCAGCCATGTTGGATATTACTGCACGCTCACGGTGTGGGCCACCAGGGGCCACTGTGGCCACGCTCACGGTGTGGGCCACCAGGGGCCACTGTGGCCACGCTCACGGTGTGGGCCACCAGGGGCCACTGTGGCCACGCTCACGGTGTGGGCCACCAGGGGCCACTGTGGCCACGCTCACGGTGTGGGCCACCAGGGGCCACTGTGGCCACGCTCACGATGTGGGCCACCAGGGGCCACTGTGGCCACGCTCACGGTGTGGGCCACCAGGGGCCACTGTGGCCACGCTCACGGTGTGGGCCACCAGGGGCCACTGTGGCCACGCTCACGGTGTGGGCCACCAGGGGCCACTGTGGCCACACTCGCGGTGTGGGCCACCAGGGGCCACTGTGGCCACGCTCACGGTGTGGGCCACCAGGGGCCACTGTGGCCACGCTCACGGTGTGGGCCACCAGGGGCCACTGTGGCCACGCTCACGGTGTGGGCCACCAGGGGCCACTGTGGCCACGCTCACGGTGTGGGCCACCAGGGGCCACTGTGGCCACACTCGCGGTGTGGGCCACCAGGGGCCACTGTGGCCACGCTCACGGTGTGGGCCACCAGGGGCCACTGTGGCCACGCTCACGGTGTGGGCCACCAGGGGCCACGCTCACGGTGTGGGCCACCAGGGACCACTGTGGCCACGCTCACGGTGTGGGCCACCAGGGGCCACTGTGGCCACGCTCACGGTGTGGGCCACCAGGGACCACTGTGGCCACGCTCACGGTGTGGGCCACCAGGGGCCACTGTGGCCACGCTCACGGTGTGGGCCACCAGGGGCCACTGTGGCCACGCTCACGGTGTGGGCCACCAGGGGCCACTGTGGCCACGCTCACGGTGTGGGCCACCAGGGGCCACTGTGGCCACGCTCACGGTGTGGGCCACCAGGGGCCACTGTGGCCACGCTCACGGTGTGGGCCACCAGGGACCACTGTGGCCACGCTCACGGTGTGGGCCACCAGGGGCCACTGTGGCCACGCTCACGGTGTGGGCCACCAGGGGCCACTGTGGCCACGCTCACGGAGTGGGCCACCAGGGGCCACTGTGGCCACGCTCACGGTGTGGGCCACCAGGGACCACTGTGGCCACGCTCACGGTGTGGGCCACCAGGGGCCACTGTGGCCACGCTCACGGTGTGGGCCACCAGGGGCCACTGTGGCCACGCTCACGGTGTGGGCCACCAGGGGCCACTGTGGCCACGCTCACGGTGTGGGCCACCAGGGGCCACTGTGGCCACGCTCACGGTGTGGGCCACCAGGGGCCACTGTGGCCACGCTCGCGGTGTGGGCCACCAGGGGCCACTGTGGCAACGCTCACGGTGTGGGCCACCAGGGGCCACTGTGGCCACGCTCACGGTGTGGGCCACCAGGGGCCACTGTGGCCACGCTCGCGGTGTGAGCCACCAGGGGCCACTGTGGCCACGCTCACGGTGTGGGCCACCAGGGGCCACTGTGGCCACGCTCACGGTGTGGGCCACCAGGGGCCACTGTGGCCACGCTCGCGGTATGGGCCACCAGGGGCCACTGTGGCCACGCTCACGGTGTGGGCCACCAGGGGCCACTGTGGCCACGCTCACGGTGTGGGCCACCAGGGGCCACTGTGGCCACGCTCATGTAGTGGGCCACCAGGGGCCACGCTCACGGTGTGGGCCACCAGGGGCCACTGTGGCCACGCTCACGGAGTGGGCCACCAGGGGCCACTGTGGCCACGCTTACGGAGTGGGCCACCAGGGGCCACTGTGGCCACGCTCACGGTGTGGGCCACCAGGGGCCACTGTGGCCACGCTCACGGTGTGGGCCACCAGGGGCCACTGTGGCCACGCTCACGGTGTGGGCCACCAGGGGCCACTGTGGCCACGCTCACGATGTGGGCCACCAGGGGCCACTGTGGCCACGCTCACGGAGTGGGCCACCAGGGGCCACGCTCACGGTGTGGTCCACCAGGGGCCACTGTGGCCACGCTCACGGAGTGGGCCACCAGGGGCCACTCTGGCCACGCTCGCGGTGTGGGCCACCAGGGGCCACTGTGGCCACGCTCACGGAGTGGGCCACCAGGGGCCACTGTGGCCACGCTCACGGTGTGGGCCACAAGAAGCCACTGTGGCCACGCTCACGGTGTGGGCCACCAGGGGCCACTGTGGCCACGCTCGCGGAGTGGGCCACCAGGGGCCACTGTGGCCACGCTCACGGAGAGTGGTCCACCAGGGGCCACTGTGGCCACGCTCACGGTGTGGGCCACAAGAAGCCACTGTGGCCACGCTCACGGTGTGGGCCACCAGGGGCCACTGTGGCCACGCTCACGGAGTGGGCCACCAGGGGCCACTGTGGCCACGCTCACGGAGTGAGCCACCAGGTGCCACTGTGGCCACGCTCACGGTGTGGGCCACCAGGGGCCACTGTGGCCACGTTCACGGAGAGTGGTCCACCAGGGGCCACTGTGGCCACGCTCACGGTGTGGGCCACCAGGGGCCACTGTGGCCACGCTCACGGAGAGTGGTCCACCAGGGGCCACTGTGGCCACGCTCATGGAGAGTGGTCCACCAGGGGTCACTGTGGCCACGCTCACGGAGTGGGCCACCAGGGGCCACTGTGGCCACGCTCACGGAGAGTGGTCCACCAGAGGCCACTGTGGCCACGCTCACGGTGTGGTCCACCAGGGGCCACTGTGGCCACGCTCACGGAGAGTGGTCCACCAGGGGTCACTGTGGCCACGCTCACGGAGTGAGTCACCAGGGGCCACTGTGGCCACGCTCACGGAGAGTGGTCCACCAGGGGCCACCAGGGGGCACTGTCACCACGCGAACAACCAAGGGGGGGTCTGTGGCCACACTGACCACCAGGGTGGGGGGGGGAATATCCAACTCTGGCCCCAGACATCACTCGGTACCCCTACTCAAATCTCTCAATATGTTAGATATTAAGTCACTGCACATTCTCTCATGTGTATTATACATATATAAAACGCTGAACTGTAATGCCAATCCTGACCTCAAAAGCTTCATAGAAGGTTGTAACAGAACCCATGAGCACCACACCAGAAATAAATACAGTTTTGATATTCCAAGAGTACGACTTAGTCAAACTAGAAATGCTCTACAAATCACGGGACCCAGAATGTGGAATGACCTTCCCAACCATGTTAAAGGAAATGTATATGTTATCTCTCAGAATGTTTGGTAATATGTTTATGGTTTGTGATGTGTGTATATGTACTGACTGGGGTGGGAATAGCTTGAGCTACCTCATCCCTTTGTGTGCATTTTACATCAATAAACTTATTTCAATTTCAATTTCAACCATGTTAAAGACTGTACCTCTCTCAACCGGTTTAAGATAAAAACTAAGTACCACCTAATTAACTCCATGTAACCTACCTCACCCCTAAATGTCAACCCATGTCTAACTATTTTTAAACAATGCTGTTTGTTGACCAACTTGTATATTGGCTATTTTCTGCCTTGTTTCTCCCTTTTTCATCTTTTATTGTTTTTTTTCAACGCAATTTATACTTTAAGCTCAATTACTATTAAGTTTTAGTCTAAGTGTTTTTCCCCACCTCACCTTGCCCGAAACGCTATGTGTACTAGTGGCTTTAGGTATTGAATGTACTATCTCTATCTATAAAGCCAACATTATGTTTGTAACTAATCCTCTATGTATGTACTTTTACCTGAATAAACATTTGATTTGATTTGATGTTCCTACTCAGCGTAGCTGGCACTACATGAGACAGTCTAAAGTATCTGAAATCAGTGTGTTGACAGTTCATGGGTCGAGGGTAACATCCACGGGCACTTAGTTCTCTTTTTAAATATATGTGTGAGTGCTCTACGATCTGTAAATATGATAAAATGATGCTGGTATAGATACGGTTCAAAGTATTTAACACTCTTTACAGCTGCATCCTGATCTGTGGCAGAATAACGAAGTTCCGGCCCTTTTACTTTTCTGCTGAAAGGCAAAGCTCAACGCCTTAAGCCATATTGATGCTCTGTCCACAGAGCATTCTCTCTCTCAAATCATATACACTGATGGTTCCCTACACCGCACCACGGGTGCAGCTGGAAGTGCAGTTGTTCTGACAATGGACGATGGCTTGTACTTTGAGTGGGGAGTCCGTATAAACAACTGGGCCTCTACCCTTCAGACTGAACTATTTGCCTTGCTCCTTGCACTGAAATGTGTACAAGTCTCCAAACTTGATACATTAATTGTAAGTGACTCCTTATCATCCTTAAATGCTCTCAACTCTTTAAGACATAACTGTAACATGCTCGTGTCCGAAGCTAGACACAAATACAACAAAATTATTAAGGATGTTTTTTTTTTATTATTTTTTTTTTATTTTTTTTTTTTTTTTTTTAAGGATGGTAACAGAGTCCATTTCATGTGGTCTCCATCTCATGTTGGCCTCCGAATGCATGATAGAGCTGATAAGTTAGCCAAAGAATCTGCCTTTAAAGGAGCCGTTGAGTGTAACCTTGGATTGTCAATGAGCAATCTGAGAGCAGCAGTACACCGAGAACTTCAACAAGATCTTGTAGATCTGAGGCAAAGTGAAATTGACACCAATAATTCCATCTATCATCATACTATCATGCAAGAGGAGCCACACATCTATGGATCATCCAATAAAATCAGCAGACTTATAGATGTTACTGCTGCTCGGCTGAGACTCGGTTACAAGTATCTCTGGGAATTCTCATTATCTGCTGATGTAGACCTGACCAAATGTAAACTGTGTCAACAAAATTATTCGCACACCCTCCGTCACTATGTGATGGAGTGCGAAAAGATACGTGAATTTAGAGACAATTCTATAACCAATGTTCCAGCGATGTGTAAATATTTCATTCAAAATGATCTGCTACCAGAAATTTTAGCCAAATATCCCCAGTTTGCTAACTGTAGGTAGTAACTGAGTGATTGTAACCCTATCCACCGCTGCCCGCTGGATGGGGGGCGGCGGTGTGCAGGACAAACATATAAATTGTGACACTAGCTCTCCACATATGTCAGTTGCTTAATTTAGAACCTGTATTTGAGGTCGATCTCGAACCCATTGTTGATGTGACGACTTATATTGAATTTTGTAACTAGCTCATCAAGATTGTAACTTGCTTAGCTAAATGAATTGTGGGGTTCAGTCCCTGAGGCCATTATGTGCCTCTGTAACCCTTTCCACTACCGCCCACGGGATGGGTATGGGGTGCATAATAAATGAACTAAACTAAACTAACTGAAGTAAGCCACCAGATGTGGGAGATTTTCTGAATCGTGCACATTAAACATTCACCTATGGCTATTCCACTGGCGGCAGTGTGTACTTCCCATTCTTTATCAAAGTCAGGTATGGCCAATACTGGAGTGGTAATGAGTTGACTTTTCAGTTTAACATAAGCGGCATCATGTTCTGGTTTGCAAACAAATTTGATATTTTTCTTATTAAGATCAGTCAATGGTGCTGATGTACTCACAAAACACTCAATGTGGCGACGGGAGTATTCTGCTGCCTGCAGGAACCTGCCAATGTCTCTCCCTGTCTTTGCTGTTGGCATTTCAGCAATGGTATGACAGGAGTCTGGGGTCAGGTCGAATATGGTCTTTGCTCACCTGGAACACCAAAAGTTGAATTTCTGAGATGCCAGGGGTGCATTCTGAACATTCAACTTGAGTCCTGCCTTATCTAATAAAGTAAACGTCTCAGTCAAGTTTATAGGTGTTCATCAACTTCCTGGAATAGATCACAATGTCATCCAGGTACGATAATGAGTGTCTTCCCAAGACTGGACTGTGGATGTAATTAATAGTCCTCTGAAATGAAGAAGGGGCTGTCTTTAGCCCAAACAGCATCCTCCTGAACTGGTAGATATGCCCACCATCAGAGAATACTGTTCTCTCCCTGTCCTCATTAGCCACCGGCGTTGCCCAATACGCTGACTTTGCATCAAGAGTGGAAAAATACTTGGGTGCCCCAAACTGATCAATGATCTGAATTCGGGGTAAAGTATACATATTACCATTTGTAATTACATTCACCTTTCTGTAGTGTACGCAAGACCTATAAGTACCATCTGGCTTGTGAACCACCACAGCCGGAGACAACCATAATGATGTACAAGGCTCTATCACTTCTTGTAACATTTTTTAACACTCATCTATGATAACTTTCTTAGCGTGCTCAAGAAACCTCCACTGCTGTGTATAAGCTAGTCTGTGATCACCTATTGGGATAGTGTGCTCAATCCTATCAAGGAGACCAATCTGATCATCCTGAGTTGCAAACAATCTAAGGAATCTATGTAAAATTCCTTGCAACAGTTTCATGTCTGACTGTTGATATAATAGCTCTCCGAGATGAAGAAGAGTCTCTTAACCTAGACGGCATCCACCTGAACTGGTAGGCATGCATGCCATCAGAGAATACTGTTTTCTCCAAATCAGCACTTGATTTGCAAATATGCAAATCAAGTGCTGATATTACTTACAGTTTCTAAATTCTGTGGACTATTTTAACTTGACTCATTATTTTTCTTCAGGTGTTTACTGTTTGTTGTTTACTGTTTGTCACTTTTAGTACACTACATTGTGCTTTAAATTTTAATTTTGCCCCGGGGGAGAGTTATTGGGCAGCGTCACTCATCTGTGATGGACCACCGCCATATGACAGTATTGGGCAGCGCCACTCATCCTGTGAGGGACACACCGCCATAGTGACAGTATTGGACAGCGCCACTCATCCTGTGAGTGGACACACTGCCATAGTGACAGTATTGGGCAGCGTCACTCATCTTGTGAGTGGACACCCGCCATAGTGACAGTATTGGGCAGCGCACTCATCTTGTGAGTGGACACACCGCCATAGTGACAGTATTGGACAGCGCCACTCATCCGTGAGTGGACACACCGCCATAGTGACAGTATTGGACAGCGCCACTCATCTTGTGAGTGGACACACCGCCATAGTGACAGTATTGGGCAGCGTCACTCATCTTGTGAGTGGACACACCGCCATAGTGACAGTATTGGCAGCGCCACTCATCTTGTGAGTGGACACACCGCCATAGTGACAGTATTGGACAGCGCCACTCATCCTGTGAGTGGACCACCGCCATAGTGACAGTATTGGACAGCGCCACTCATCTTGTGAGTGGACACACCGCCATAGTGACAGTATTGGACAGCGCCACTCATCTTGGAGTGGACACACCGCCATAGTGACAGTATTGGGCAGCGCCACTCATCTTGTGAGTGGACACACCGCCATAGTGACAGTATTGGGCAGCGCCACTCATCTTGTGAGTGGCACACCGCCATAGTGACAGTATTGGGCAGCGCCACTCATCTTGTGAGTGGACACACCGCCATAGTGACAGTATTGGGCAGCGTCACTCATCCTGTGAGTGGACACACCACCATAGTGACAGTATTGGGCAGCGCACTCATCCTGTGAGTGGACACACCGCCATAGTGACAGTATTGGGCAGCGCCACTCATCCTGTGAGTGGACACACCGCCATAGTGACAGTATTGGACAGCGCCACTCATCCTGTGAGTGGACACACCGCCATAGTGACAGTATTGGGCAGCGCCACTCATCCTGTGAGTGGACACACCGCCATAGTGACAGTATTGGCAGCGCCACTCATCCTGTGAGTGGACACACCGCCATAGTGACAGTATTGGCAGCGCCACTCATCCTGTGAGTGGACACACCACCATAGTGACAGTATTGGGCAGCGCACTCATCCTGTGAGTGGACACACCGCCATAGTGACAGTATTGGCAGCGCCACTCATCTTGAGTGGACACACCGCCATAGTGACAGTATTGGGCAGCGCCACTCATCCTGTGATGGACACACCACCATAGTGACAGTATTGGGCAGCGCCACTCATCCTGTGAGTGGACACACCGCCATAGTGACAGTATTGGGCAGCGCCACTCATCTTGTGAGTGGACACACCGCCATAGTGACAGTATTGGGCAGCGCCACTCATCTTGTGAGTGGACACACACCGCCATAGTGACAGTATTGGGCAGCGCCACTCATCCTGTGAGTGGACACACCGCCATAGTGACAGTATTGGACAGCGCCACTCATCGTGAGTGGACACACCGCCATAGTGACAGTATTGGCAGCGCCACTCATCTTGTGAGTGGACACACCGCCATAGTGACAGTATTGGCCAGCGCCACTCATCCTGTGAGTGGACACCCGCCATAGTGACAGTATTGGACAGCGCCACTCATCTTGTGAGTGGACACATCGCCATAGTGACAGTATTGGCAGCGCCACTCATCTTGTGAGTGGACACACCGCCATAGTGACAGTATTGGCAGCGCCACTCAT
Source organism: Procambarus virginalis (assembly GCA_020271785.1). NCBI lineage: Eukaryota > Metazoa > Arthropoda > Malacostraca > Decapoda > Cambaridae > Procambarus > Procambarus virginalis. The sequence goes on along the minus strand of WNGS01161107.1, from coordinate 2,349,482 downwards.
CTTGTAGTGGACACATCGCCATAGTGACATTATTGGGCAGCGCCACTCATCTTGTGAGTGGACATACCGCCNAGGACAGAGCCTTAAGGCACTCCACTTACAACATTTCCCACTCTGACTTGACTCCATTTATACTAACTCTCTGTTTCCTTTGGTATAGCCATGCCCTAATCCAGCTTAATATAGCACCCCCAATACCATTAGCCTCTATCTTTTAATTAGTCTTTCATGTGGCACTGTATCAAAAGCTTTGCTAAAGTCAAGGTACACACATCACAATGCTTACCACTATCACTGCCTCAACTATGCTAAAATAAAAAGATAACATTTGTTAAACATGAACGGCCATTTATAAACCATGTTGCGACTCAATTATTAATTTATGTTTTCCAAGATGAAGCCGAATTTTATTTGCATTATAGATTCAAGTAACTTTCCCACAATAGACATTAGGCTAATGGTCGATAGTTTGACGCAAGTGATCTATCTCCTTTCTTAAAAACTGGTATCACATTAGCAACTTTCCATAACTCTGGCACTCTGCCTGACTCTATTGATTTATTAAATATGGAAGACAGTGGTCACAAAGCTCCTCTTTGCATTCTTAAGCACCCTGGCAAACACTTCATCCGGCCCTGGGGATTTGTTTGGTTTTGAGTTTTACTATTTGTTTAAGAACATCCTCCCTGGTAACTGCTAAACTAGTCAATCTGTCCTTGTCCCCACCCACAGACTTGTTCGGCTGAAGGCATATTGTTAAGTTCCTCTTTAGTAAATACAGATATAAATATTTATATAAATACTACTCATCTCTTCATCACTATCTGTTATTTGACCTGTCTCAGTTTTTAATGGACCTATCCTTTCCCTAATCTTTGTCCGGTATAATTGGAAAACCCTTTAGGATTTGTTTTTGCTTGCTCTGCTATGCGAACTTCATAGTTTCTTTTTGCTTTTCTTATCTCTTTTTTAGTATTTCTAACCAGTTGTACGAATTTCTGTCTAAACAGACTTTCCCCCATTCTTAATCCTTTTGTACCATGCTCTCTTTTTACCTATAAGGTTCTTCAGATCCTTTGTTATCCACTTTGGATCATTAGTATTCGATCTATTCAATTTATATGGTATACTACATTCCTGGGCTTTGGTTAGAATATTTTTAAATAGGTTATACTTTGAATCCACATAGAAAACCCCTTTTACGTCACCTATTGCTGGGTTAACGTCTAGCTCCAACCGGCGCCACAACCCATACCCAAGACTTTCCAATCTATTTGACCCAAAAAATTTCTTAGGCTATTGAAATCAGCTTTTCGAAAATCAGGCCCTTTAACAGAATTTTCTCCTACAGATCTATTCCATTGAATGCTAAATCTGATTTCTTTATGATCATTGTTCCCTAGCTCACTCCCTATTTCGATGTTCATGATTTGTATTTCCCTGTTAGTTAACACTAAATCTAAATATTATTTCCCCGCATTGGTTCGTTAATATGTTGTGTAAGAAAGCAATCGTCGATTAATTCTAGAAAATCTTCTGCTTCATTATTCCCTGTTTTGTTCAACCAGTTTATTCCACTAAAATTAAAGTCACCCATGACATAAATACTGTTAGATCTAGATGTTCTAGATATTTCATCCCATAGATGCTTTGTTTCCATTCTGTCTAAATTTGGTGGCCTATATAACTCCTATTATAATGTTATTTGCTTTTTCATTTAATTCTATCCAAATAGTTTCCTGTGGAAATACGATTTCTAACGTTGCAGTAACACTTTGAACATTGTATCCACACACAGTACCTATAGAGCTGCAACTTATTTTTGACAAAAAAAAAATTAGTGTAACAAGTGTCAAGGAAGTGCCAGCATGGGCAACATAACGTCCAGTGCCACAACACTCGGGGCAACAGTGCCAAACAGTGGGTATGACTAGAGGAATAATGGGTGTGGGCGAGGCAGCAGGAGGGGGTCCGTCTAATTACCACAAGCTACACAAGCTTCACAAAGCTTCACAAAGCTTCCTGGCAATACGTTAGTAATGAATAATATGATATGTTAGGTTAGGCTGACCTAACTTAAACTAAACTAAACTAACCTAACCTAACTTAACCAAACCAAGCCTAACCTAACCTAACTGACGCTTGGTCGTCGACTTATTTGGCGTCACCAGCTCTTTATTTCGTCTAATTCTTAATAAAAATATACTTTCATATAAAATTGTTTTCTCGTGTTGTACATTCAGCACCAACATTATAAGAGTAAATATATCATATTTATTCATTACTAACTAAGCTTTGTGAAGCTTTTGTGATCTTTGTGTGCTTGTGGTAATTCGACGGACCGAGTAACCTAGGCCTCAGCAGGGGGGGTAGTAGACCCAGGCCCCCAGCAGGGGGGGGGTACTAGACCCAGGCCACCAGCATGGGGGTAGTAGACCCAGGCCTCCAGCATGGGGGATAGTAGACCCAGCCTCCAGCAGAGGGGTAGTAGACCCGGCCTCCAGCATGGGGGGAAGTAGACCCAGGCCTCCAGCATGGGGATAGTAGACCCAGGCCTCCAGCATGGGGGGTAGTAGACCCAGGCCTCCCATGGGGGATAGTAGACCCAGGCCTCCAGCAGGAGGGGTAGTAGACCCAGCACCAGCATGGGGGATAGTAGACCCAGGCCTCCAGCATGGGGGATAGTAGACCCAGGCTCCAGCAGGGGGGGGGGTACTAGACCCAGGCCACCAGCATGGGGGGTAGTAGACCCAGGCCTCCAGCATGGGGGATAGTAGACCCAGGCCTCCAGCGGGTGGGGTACTAGACCCAGGCCACCAGCATGGGGGGTAGTACCCAGGCCTCCAGCATGGGGGTAGTAGACCCAGGCCTCCAGCATGGGGGTAGTAGACCCAGGCCTCCAGCATGGGGGATAGTAGACGTTGCCTCATGTTGACCAACAACCACCCCACTCCTCACAACCACCACAACCACAACCACAACCACCAAACCACAACCACAACCACCACAACCACTCGTATTAACCACCAGACGAGTATAATGACCCGAGGAGCGTGATATAAGAGGGGCGACGAGGGCCACAGACAAGTGTCCCACAGCTCTATAATGACTGAGTGAAGGTCGACCATAACGCAGCACTTGGCTAGGACCTTGCACGCACTCACGCACTCACTCACGCACTCACGCACTCACCTTCATCAACACTTTTCTTATCTTCTTCTTATTCTTTGCCTTGTCGCCTACATCGCCATAATACTCCTCACTAGGACATGGTTTCTCCTGCTGGGCCGAGGGCTCTCACAACTCCGCAGCCATGTTGGATATTACTGCACGCTCACGGTGTGGGCCACCAGGGGCCACTGTGGCCACGCTCACGGTGTGGGCCACACAGGGGCCACTGTGGCCACGCTCACGGTGTGGGCCACCAAGGGCCACGCTCACGGTGTGGGCCACCAGGGGCCACTGTGGCCACGCTCACGGTGTGGGCCACCAGGGGCCACTGTGGCCACGCTCACGGTGTGGGCCACCAGGGGCCACTGTGGCCACGCTCACGGTGTGGGCCACCAGGGGCCACTGTGGCCACGCTCACGGTGTGGGCCACCAGGGGCCACTGTGGCCACGCTCACGGTGTGGGCCACCAGGGGCCACTGTGGCCACGCTCACGGTGTGGGCCACCAGGGGCCACTGTGGCCACGCTCACGGTGTGGGCCACCAGGGGCCACTGTGGCCACGCTCACGGTGTGGGCCACCAGGGGCCACTGTGGCCACGCTCACGGTGTGCGCCACCAGGGGCCACTGTGGCCACGCTCACGGTGTGGGCCACCAGGGGCCACTGTGGCCACGCTCACGGAGTGGGCCACCAGGGCCACTGTGGCCACGCTCACGGTGTGGGCCACCAGGGGCCACTGTGGCCACGCTCACGGTGTGGGCCACCAGGGGCCACTGTGGCCACGCTCACGGTGTGGGCCACCAGGGCCACTGTGGCCACGCTCACGGTGTGGGCCACCAGGGGCCACTGTGGCCACGCTCACGGTGTGGGCCACCAGGGGCCACTGTGGCCACGCTCACGGTGTGCGCCACCAGGGGCCACTGTGGCCACGCTCACGGTGTGGGCCACCAGGGGCCACTGTGGCCACGCTCACGGTGTGGGCCACCAGGGGCCACTGTGGCCACGCTCACGGTGTGGGCCACCAGGGGCCACTGTGGCCACGCTCACGGTGTGGGCCACCAGGGGCCACTGTGGCCACGCTCACGGTGTGGGCCACCAGGGGCCACTGTGGCCACGCTCACGGTGTGGGCCACCAGGGGCCACTGTGGCCACGCTCACGGTGTGGGCCACCAGGGGCCACTGTGGCCACGCTCACGGTGTGGGCCACCAGGGGCCACTGTGGCCACGCTCACGGTGTGGGCCACCAGGGGCCACTGTGGCCACGCTCACGGTGTGGGCCACCAGGGGCCACTGTGGCCACGCTCACGGTGTGGGCCACCAGGGGCCACTGTGGCCACGCTCACGGTGTGGGCCACCAGGGGCCACTGTGGCCACGCTCACGGTGTGGGCCACCAGGGCCACTGTGGCCACGCTCACGGTGTGGGCCACCAGGGGCCACTGTGGCCACGCTCACGGTGTGGGCCACCAGGGGCCACTGTGGCCACGCTCACGGTGTGGGCCACCAGGGGCCACTGTGGCCACGCTCACGGTGTGGGCCACCAGGGGCCACTGTGGCCACGCTCACGGTGTGGGCCACCAGGGCCACTGTGGCCACGCTCACGGTGTGGGCCACCAGGGGCCACTGTGGCCACGCTCACGGTGTGGGCCACCAGGGGCCACTGTGGCCACGCTCACGGTGTGGGCCACTGTGGCCACGCTCACGGTGTGGGCCACCAGGGGCCACTGTGGCCACGCTCACGGTGTGGGCCACCAGGGGCCACTGTGGCCACGCTCACGGTGTGGGCCACCAGGGGCCACTGTGGCCACGCTCACGGTGTGGGCCACCAGGGGCCACTGTGGCCACGCTCACGGTGTGGGCCACCAGGGGCCACTGTGGCCACGCTCACGGTGTGGGCCACCAGGGGCCACTGTGGCCACGCTCACGGTGTGGGCCACCAGGGGCCACTGTGGCCACGCTCACGGTGTGGGCCACCAGGGGCCACTGTGGCCACGCTCACGGTGTGGGCCACCAGGGGCCACTGTGGCCACGCTCACGGTGTGGGCCACCAGGGGCCACTGTGGCCACGCTCACGGTGTGGGCCACCAGGGGCCACTGTGGCCACGCTCACGGTGTGGGCCACCAGGGGCCACTGTGGCCACGCTCACGGTGTGGGCCACCAGGGGCCACTGTGGCCACGCTCACGGTGTGGGCCACCAGGGGCCACTGTGGCCACGCTCACGGTGTGGGCCACCAGGGGCCACTGTGGCCACGCTCACGGTGTGGGCCACCAGGGGCCACTGTGGCCACGCTCACGGTGTGGGCCACCAGGGGCCACTGTGGCCACGCTCACGGTGTGGGCCACCAGGGCCACTGTGGCCACGCTCACGGTGTGGGCCACCAGGGGCCACTGTGGCCACGCTCACGGTGTGGGCCACCAGGGGCCACTGTGGCCACGCTCACGGTGTGGGCCACCAGGGGCCACTGTGGCCACGCTCACGGTGTGGGCCACCAGGGGCCACTGTGGCCACGCTCACGGTGTGGGCCACCAGGGGCCACTGTGGCCACGCTCACGGTGTGGGCCACCAGGGGCCACTGTGGCCACGCTCACGGTGTGGGCCACCAGGGGCCACTGTGGCCACGCTCACGGTGTGGGCCACCAGGGCCACTGTGGCCACGCTCACGGTGTGGGCCACCAGGGGCCACTGTGGCCACGCTCACGGTGTGGGCCACCAGGGGCCACTGTGGCCACGCTCACGGAGTGGGCCACCAGGGCCACTGTGGCCACGCTCACGGTGTGGGCCACCAGGGGCCACTGTGGCCACGCTCACGGTGTGGGCCACCAGGGGCCACTGTGGCCACGCTCACGGTGTGGGCCACCAGGGCCACTGTGGCCACGCTCACGGTGTGGGCCACCAGGGGCCACTGTGGCCACGCTCACGGTGTGGGCCACCAGGGGCCACTGTGGCCACGCTCACGGTGTGGGCCACCAGGGGCCACTGTGGCCACGCTCACGGTGTGGGCCACCAGGGGCCACTGTGGCCACGCTCACGGTGTGGGCCACCAGGGGCCACTGTGGCCACGCTCACGGTAGTGGGCCACCAGGGGCCACGCTCACGGTGTGGGCCACCAGGGGCCACTGTGGCCACGCTCACGGTGTGGGCCACCAGGGGCCACTGTGGCCACGCTCACGGTGTGGGCCACCAGGGGCCACTGTGGCCACGCTCACGGTGTGGGCCACCAGGGGCCACTGTGGCCACGCTCACGGAGTGGGCCACCAGGGGCCACTGTGGCCACGCTCACGGTGTGGGCCACCAGGGGCCACTGTGGCCACGCTCACGGTGTGGGCCACCAGGGGCCACTGTGGCCACGCTCACGGTGTGGGCCACCAGGGGCCACTGTGGCCACGCTCACGGTGTGGGCCACCAGGGGCCACTGTGGCCACGCTCACGGTGTGGGCCACCAGGGGCCACTGTGGCCACGCTCACGGTGTGGGCCACCAGGGGCCACTGTGGCCACGCTCACGGAGTGGGCCACCAGGGGCCACTGTGGCCACGCTCACGGTGTGGGCCACCAGGGGCCACTGTGGCCACGCTCACGGTGTGGGCCACCAGGGGCCACTGTGGCCACGCTCACGGTGTGGGCCACCAGGGGCCACTGTGGCCACGCTCACGGTGTGGGCCACCAGGGCCACTGTGGCCACGCTCACGGTGTGGGCCACCAGGGGCCACTGTGGCCACGCTCACGGTGTGGGCCACCAGGGGCCACTGTGGCCACGCTCACGGTGTGGGCCACCAGGGGCCACTGTGGCCACGCTCACGGTGTGGGCCACCAGGGGCCACTGTGGCCACGCTCACGGTGTGGGCCACCAGGGGCCACTGTGGCCACGCTCACGGTGTGGGCCACCAGGGCCACTGTGGCCACGCTCACGGTGTGGGCCACCAGGGGCCACTGTGGCCACGCTCACGGTGTGGGCCACCAGGGCCACTGTGGCCACGCTCACGGTGTGGGCCACCAGGGGCCACTGTGGCCACGCTCACGGTGTGGGCCACCAGGGGCCACTGTGGCCACGCTCACGGTGTGGGCCACCAGGGGCCACTGTGGCCACGCTCACGGTGTGGGCCACCAGGGGCCACTGTGGCCACGCTCACGGTGTGGGCCACCAGGGGCCACTGTGGCCACGCTCACGGTGTGGGCCACCAGGGCCACTGTGGCCACGCTCACGGTGTGGGCCACCAGGGGCCACTGTGGCCACGCTCACGGTGTGGGCCACCAGGGGCCACGCTCACGGTGTGGGCCACCAGGGGCCACTGTGGCCACGCTCACGGTGTGGGCCACCAGGGGCCACTGTGGCCACGCTCACGGTGTGGGCCACCAGGGGCCACTGTGGCCACGCTCACGGTGTGGGCCACCAGGGGCCACTGTGGCCACGCTCACGGTGTGGGCCACCAGGGGCCACTGTGGCCACGCTCACGGTGTGGGCCACCAGGGCCACGCTCACGGTGTGGCCACCAGGGGCCACTGTGGCCACGCTCACGGTGTGGGCCACCAGGGGCCACTGTGGCCACGCTCACGGTGTGGGCCACCAGGGGCCACTGTGGCCACGCTCACGGTGTGGGCCACCAGGGGCCACTGTGGCCACGCTCACGGTGTGGGCCACCAGGGGCCACTGTGGCCACGCTCACGGTGTGGGCCACCAGGGGCCACTGTGGCCACGCTCACGGTGTGGGCCACCAGGGCCACTGTGGCCACGCTCACGGAGTGGGCCACCAGGGGCCACGCTCACGGTGTGGGCCACCAGGGGCCACTGTGGCCACGCTCACGGAGTGGGCCACCAGGGGCCACTGTGGCCACGCTCACGGTGTGGGCCACCAGGGGCCACTGTGGCCACGCTCACGGTGTGGGCCACCAGGGGCCACGCTCACGGTGTGGGCCACTGTGGCCACGCTCACGGTGTGGGCCACCAGGGGCCACTGTGGCCACGCTCACGGTGTGGGCCACCAGGGGCCACTGTGGCCACGCTCACGGAGTGGGCCACCAGGGGCCACTGTGGCCACGCTCACGGTGTGGGCCACCAGGGCCACTGTGGCCACGCTCACGGTGTGGGCCACCAGGGGCCACTGTGGCCACGCTCACGGTGTGGGCCACCAGGGGCCACTGTGGCCACGCTCACGGTGTGGGCCACCAGGGGCCACTGTGGCCACGCTCACGGAGTGGCCACCAGGGCCACTGTGGCCACGCTCACGGTGTGGGCCACCAGGGGCCACTGTGGCCACGCTCACGGAGTGGGCCACCAGGGGCCACTGTGGCCACGCTCACGGTGTGGGCCACAAGGGCCACTGTGGCCACGCTCACGGTGTGGGCCACCAGGGGCCACTGTGGCCACGCTCACGGAGTGGGCCACCAGGGGCCACTGTGGCCACGCTCACGGAGAGTGGTCCACCAGGGGCCACTGTGGCCACGCTCACGGTGTGGGCCACCAGGGCCACTGTGGCCACGCTCACGGTGTGGGCCACCAGGGGCCACTGTGGCCACGCTCACGGAGTGGGCCACCAGGGGCCACTGTGGCCACGCTCACGGAGTGGACCACCAGGGGCCACTGTGGCCACGCTCACGGTGTGGGCCACCAGGGGCCACTGTGGCCACGTTCACGGAGAGTGGTCCACCAGGGCCACTGTGGCCACGCTCACGGTGTGGGCCACCAGGGGCCACTGTGGCCACGCTCACGGAGAGTGGTCCACCAGGGGCCACTGTGGCCACGCTCGGAGAGTGGTCCACCAGGGGCCACTGTGGCCACGCTCACGGAGGAGTGGTCCACCAGGGGCCACTGTGGCCACGCTCACGGAG
>WNGS01161107.1:2316455-2329919 GCA_020271785.1 Procambarus virginalis | reverse complement strand
GTCAGCTCTTTTCCTTTTGGCATTTGCCTCTGGGGGTCGGGTCGCTGAGTTTCCTGCTCCTTTGGTTTTAGCGTTTTGGTTGTTTGGGTGGTGTCCGCCTCCCGGTTCCGTCCCTTTGATCTTCCTCTGTGGGTAGTTAGCTCCGGGGAGCCGACGGGGCTCCCCCCAGAAAACCAGCGTTGAATGTAATGAAACGCCATTTTCTGGGTGAGTCCCGGAGGCTCCCCGGCAACCTCCCTCCCTCCGGTCGGCGGTTTTCGCGTGTCTTGACATCCAGCCGAAGAACTGATGGGTGGATAGCCGGCGTGGGAGGTCTGGGGCTCCACCTTCCCCCTCCCGGGGAGGGGGGAGCTGCGCAGACAGCGGCGCGGTGACGTGTGACGTCACACTAGTTTGCTTGTTTTTCTGTTTGGGAGTTCTATCCACTAGTTCGGATTTTGGTAGCAATTTTAACCAGAATAGGAGTTTGTTTTGGGGCGCTTACCTTTCTGGGTGCCTGTCCCGGTCGATGGCAGACATAGAATGCTTCCAACCACACGGGGGCTTCTATAGGCCATTGCTCCCCTTGCCTCTCTGAGGGGGCCCGGTTCTGGCCGTGGTCCCCGGTAGGCCTAAGAACTCCATACACATGACTGATGCCAAGTCTGAAATTAGCATATCAGCCTGGGATAGCTCCGGGGAGCCTCCGGGACTCACCTAGGAATGGCGTTTCATTACATTCAACGCTGGTTTTTTCCTGTTGGCATTGGTCTCTGGGGGTTGGGTCAGGAGCTTCATACTCTCCTCCAGCACAGGGGTTTCTGCTCTTTTGGTTCTGGTGGTAGGTTTGTTCGTTTGCAGCCATCTTCTTTTCTGGCGAAGAATGAGACGGCTGCTTTCTGGAGGGGTCCTTGAGTTGATGCTTGGTTTGGTTAGGCTGGGGCTGCATCATGTGTTGTGTCCAGTTGTGGCTCTCTGCCGTTACCTGCGCACCACGGCCTCTGTGGCTGGGGACACACTTTGGGTTGACCCAGTTTCCCTTCTTCCCTGTTCCAGGGTTCGGGTCTCCCAGGTCGTCCTCAGGGTTATTTGGTCCAACCGTCCTGCTGTCTATCCTTATGCCATGACGTTCATAAGCTTGTTACGCTGGCTGCCATCTACGGTAACATGTCTTGGGCCGACATTCGGGCACAGGGCTTTTGTAGATCGAACAGGGTCCTGGCCGCTCACTACCTTTTCAATGTTCCTGGGCCTAGTCGGGCCTATGTCGCTTTTGGTCCGCGGTTGCAGCCGGTTGTCTCGATTTCCAGTTGAGGTGTGAGTGTCTCCCAGGTAAGTCCCTCTTGCTTTTGTCTTTTGGTAAGTAGCTCCGGGGAGCTGATGGGGCTACCCCCAGAAAACCAGCATTGAATGTAATGAAACATTGAATGTAATGAAACATTACATTGAATGTAATGAAACCTCCCTCCCTCCCTCCGTTTGTCGGTTTTAGGCGTGTTTTTGATATCCAGCCTCAGAACTGGAGGTGTGGATAGCTTGCACGGAGGTCTGGGGCTCCCCCTTCCCCCTCCTGGGGAAGGGGGAGCTGCGCAGACAAGCGGCGCTGCAACGTTGTGACGTGGTGACGTCATGCTCATTTGCTCGTTTTCGTTTGGGGAGTTTTGTCCACTCCTTCGGCTTTCAGTAGCAATTTCTTAACTAGAATAGGGGTCTGTTTTGGGGCACTTACTTTCTGGGTGCTGACCTGGTCGATGGCATACATATAATGCTTCCAACCACATGGCGTTTTCTGTAGCCATTGATCCTCATGCCTCTCTGAGGGGGCCTGGTTCTGGCTCATGGTCTTTGGTAGGCCTAGAACTCCATTCACATGACTGATGCCAAAGTCTAATATCCATATCAGCCTGGATAGCTCTGGGGAGCCTCCAGGCCTCATTCTACATTCAACGTTTTTTTTCTTGGTTTTCTGTGATCAGAGTCTGCATTTAACATTATAAGAAGAGAAAATAATTTTTTGCAAAGAATCTATTTTCGGCACACCACGGGAATGTCACATTTTTAGGCCGCGCAGCACGGTGGTTAAGGCAATATTTACATTAACTTTAGCAAGATATTATATTAATGTTGCACATTTCTTAACTTAAAATTATGCTTTAAAATTATTAAATATATAGTACTTTATGTTTAAAAGTTTTTTTTTTATACAGATGTATATTAATGACACTTTTTTTTCAGCCTGATAGGGAGTACGAAACTTTTCTGTCCGACACATGCGAGCACCTGTGATCCAGGTGTTGGGCAAGCCACCCCATGACTACAAGGGGGGATCCAGTAACTACAGTCACTATGACCATTCCCATCACACTCACAACTGGGAGAAGCGGGGTGTGGGGCGGTACCATGATGACTGGGAGAAAAGAGGAAGCTACAGTGGTAGTGGAGGCACTGGTGGTGTACTCAGGATCAATGAGGGGACCAGGAATGCCATATTCTTAGGGGATGCTGGGCGCCCACCTGGACGAATAATGGATGGAGATGGGGTTGAAGGAGAAAGCTCTCAAAATACTGGTGTCGGGACACCAACACCAGTCATACTCTCTCGTGCTCGTAGCAACAGTGAGCAGCGTTCCACTTCACCAAATCCTACCATAATTACTGCTAGGTAAGTTGACAAAAAATAAACATTCTTCTTGTTAAGTTGTCTAGAGAAGGGAGCCGGTCGGCTGAGCGGACAGCACGCTGGAGTTATGATCCTGTGGTCCCGGTTCGATCCCGGCGCCGTCGAGAAACAATGGGCAGAGTTTCTTTCACCCTATGCCCCCCTGTTACCTAGCAGTAAAATAGGTACCTGGGTGTTAGTGAGCTGTCACAGGCTGCTTCCTGGGGGTGGAGGCTTGGTCGAGGACCGGGCCCGCTGGGACACTAAAGCCCCAAAATCATCTCATCTCATCTCAAGGTTGAAGGACCAAGGGCACAGCATAAACATACAGAATGTTAAACACTTCAATTTAATTAAAACAATTAAGTTGAATTCCAAATCATGAAGAATACCATGAAAATTTAAAAGGAAATATGTTGGGAAATGTGACTTTTCCTCCCGCCCCTATTTTCACACTTCAATTTCCTGTTGAATGCCCTTATAAGTTTTTATTTTATAATGAAAGGAACATTTATTTTCAGGTGTTCAAAATTTTTATGGACAGAAGTGTTAAATAGACGAGGAATATCCTATGACCTTCTGTACCTGTAATCTAGAGCATTCATTTGTAAAAAAAAATTCACCAAATTCATAGTTATAACAAAGTCTACAAGCTGTAACCAGATTGGTGTCCAAGTTGGGATGAAAACAGAAAACCAGAAACACCACTAGACAGAATTGAAGCTTATGTGGAAGAGGTAAAAAACATCTGGATGAACTGGATGTAGCAAAAGCAGTAGCTGCAGACCAGATATCAACATGGGTACTAAAGGAAGCTGCAGGGAGCTTGTGTTACCTATCATTCAACATCACACTTGTCATAGGAGAGCTACTGGAAATCTGGAAAAGCAAAGTGTTGTTTCAATATCCAAGACAGACCTGGGAGTAAATATAATGCAACACTTAACACCAGAAACACATGTGAACAAGTTAGCAGTGTATTGGAAGTTAGCAAACATTAGAACACCATTAAAGGAACTAAACATGGAGGTTTTCCAGCCCATACACTGCATATATTAGACCATTAGTCGAGCATGCAGCACCGCCATGCAACGTGCACCACATGAAGCACTACCTCTTTGTGCAATATCTCCAGATGGCATATGTAAGACAGGTCACATGTTATCAAGGAGGTAAAGTGCTTAGAGCTACAGCTACAGCTCGTGTGTATCAACACATGAGCTGCTATCTTGAGGTTATCTTGAGATGATTTCGGGCTTTTTCTGGGGGAGCCCCGTCGGCTCCCCGGAGCTATCCCGGCTGATATGCTAATTTCAGACTTTGGCATCAGTCATGTGTATGGAGTTCTTAGGCCTACCGGGGACCACGGCCAGANCAATGACAGCTTTTCGCGCCAAAACTCGGCATAGGAGTAGGGGTGCTTAGACCAATCACACGGGCCCCTCGCCTGTGGCGTGGCGTGACGTCACAAGGAGGGTGAGGCCTAACACAACGTCTCCCTTGGTGGGGGGAGGCAGCGTTCGCCCCACTGTCCCCCCTCCACCTCTAACGGTTTTTTGTTATACTACCCTCTCTGTTTCACAGAACAGGCAAATTTTGCTGTAATTCTCTCTACAGAGCAATCACAGACCTCTCATTAGTTTTAACTGACAGCATTTAACATAAGCTTTCATATGACACCCAACAAGTATATGTAAATTTGAAAGCTTCAGTTTCTAGAGTCCCTAGAGCGACTAGCCTATTCTAGAAACTAGGAAAACTAGCTGAGGAGATTCTACATCTCCTCACAACCAGGTCCTAGTGGTATTCAGGCAAAACGTAGGAGAGAGAGTACCCCAGAGAAAACATCGCTGCCTGATGTGATAATGGAAGGGGGCTCCCCTTCCAAACAGTAACTGCTCTCCTCCTCCCCCCTCATCACCATCTTCCATATGCCATCAAGAGGCCTCCATAAAGGTAAGAGAAACTTTGGTACAGTATTGTAGTTAGAAAAAACATTGTATTCAGCATAAAATGTATTTGTATGTTAATATTTTGGAGGGTGAGCAACGGATTAATTAATTCAATTCACTTTATTTCTTATGGGAAAAATCGCTTCGACTTACGATATTTCGACTTATGATCCGTCTCTGGGAACGGATTAACATCGTAAGTCGAGGCCCCATTGTATGTTCAAGTTATTACTTACCCTTGCTGATGACTGCTGTTGGCGTATGGAAGATGGTAAAGAGGAGAGGTGTTACTGTTTGGAAGGGAAGTTCCCTTCCATTATAACATCAGGCAGTGAGGACTTCACTGGTGTGCACTCTGGCATGTTTTGCCTGCATACCACTCGGACTTGCTTGTCTTACTAAGAATCTGTCTAAAGACACTTGTTTTTCCCTACATTTTAACACTTGTCTGTAGTAAGACATCACAGTGTCATTTAAAAGGTCAATGCAACGGCCTGCTACAGCTTCATCTGGGTGAGGTTTTTTCAACAAAACTTTGCAGTTCTTCCCATACTTCACACATTTTCTTAATGAAGAAGGGACATCCTCTACTGCCTCTACTCACAGCTATTTTCTTAGGTTGAACCTTACCACTGGCTTTCTTGGGACCCATGGCGAGATATATGATAACTTTTATGCTCAAATGGCCAAAAAACTGACAAAAAACTGTAAATCCTTGTTAAGAATTCAGGCGGGATAGTCACTGGGCGCGAGGCACTGGTGAACAGAGGGGCGATCGCCATGCCACCACTTGTTAGTCGGCCTGTATGCGTATCAACACCCTCATCTTCCAAAGTAACCCTTGCCTTCCGAGGTAAATTTTCCGAGCAAATCCTGCTCGTTTTCCGAAAAACCCGTATACTGTACAGGGACTCTCGTATTTCGAGGTACCACTGTACATGAAAAATTCATTTGGGGTTATCAATCTTTAGTGTTTTGTGGCTCGCTGAAAACAGTCATACTGCTTCCTCAGTATCTCGCTCATTTCTTTGTTATCGGTGAAAGTTCCATCTCCCTTTCGCAGGGGTCCGATACTAGATGTGGTTTTTGATCTTGATTGTGCATAGGAGAAAAATGTTTCGCATTTCTCTCTTTCACTGATGACATTTTGCACTCTACCTCTCCTGGGTTTTGTGCGATTCTTGTAGCTTTAGTTCAATTGTCCCTATTTCTCTACCTAACCTTCTTCGCCGTTCTTGAGATAGGGTGCGACTCAAGTTGTTCCTCAATTCGTTTTCTTCACCTCGGAATGACGTTCTCGTTCCAATCTGCATCTCTTCCTCCTTTTTCTTAGGGGTATGCAGGTTGAGCATATTTCTAGTGCTACTAAGCTTATTTTTTCCAGACACTGGTTCAGGTTTGCATTTTTTAGCTGTTCTTCCCAGCTTATTTTTGTAAAGTCTTGGTTTATTTGCTCCCAGTTTATCTGTTTATTATTGACGATAAATTTGCTGAAATGTCCTCCACCGGGAATTGGGACTGGTTTTGAAGGTCTATTCCCCATGCTTGTCAGAACTTCAATTAAGTTGTGATCTGATTAATGGGTATTTGTAATCATTATGTTCCTGATCAATTCATCATTATTGGTGAAAATGAAATCCAGCATGTTTTCCTTCCTAGTTGGTTCTACTATTTGCTGGTTTAAGGCAAACTTGCCGCACATCCATAGCAGGTCATTTGCACGTGCCTGTTCATTTAGGATACTTCCTGGTATTCTTTCTGATATACAGTGGTACCTCGGGTTACGAACGTCCCTGTTTACGAACTTTTCGGGTTACAAGCCCGATTTGTTTGGAAAATTTGAATCGGGGTACGAACTTTGCATCGGGGTACAAGTGTGTTGATACGCGTACGCCCGACCTAGTGCGTGGTGGCATGGCGATCGCATCTCAGTTTACCAGTGCCTCGCGCCCAGTGACTATCCCCCCTGAATTCTTTACAAGAATATACGTTTTTTTGTCGGATTTTGGCCATTTGAGCATAAAAGTTATTATATCTCGCCATGGGTTCCAAGAAAGCCAGTGGTAAGGTTCAAGACAAGAAATCACATGTGAGAATGACCATAGAGGAAATACAAGAGATCATTCGTAAGCATGAAAATGGTACTCGTGTTGTTGAACTAGCTAGGCAGTACAACAAATCTTCCGGGGAGGAAGAGGAGGCAGTAGAGAATGTCCCTTCCTCATTAATTAAGAAAATGTGTGCAGTATGGGAAGGACTGCAAAGTTTTGCTGAAAAGAATCGCCCAGATAAAGCTGTAATAGGCCGTTGCATTGATCTTTTTAATGACAATGTAATGCCTTACTACAGACAAGTGTTGCAAAGAAGGGAAAAACAATCTTCAATGGAATGTTTCTTGTTAGAAAAGTGAGAATATCGAGTAGTGAGCCACAACCAGGGCCTTGTGGTATGCAGGCAAAACATGCCAGAGAGTACACTCCAGAGAAATCTTCATTGCCTGATGTTATAATGGAAGGGGACTCCCCTTCCAAACAGTAACACCTCTCCTTCCCCCCCCCCCCCTCACCATCTTCCATACGCCAACAGGAGTCATCAGCAATGGTAAGTAATAACTTGTACATACTTTTGTAGTGAAGATTTGGGTGAATTAGATATAAAATTTACTTTGAAGAGAAGTTTTTATGGGGAAATTCGCTTCAGTTTACGAGTTTTCGGGTTACGAACTATCTCCAAGAACGGATTAAATTCTTAAACCTAGGTACCCCTGTAACTGTATTAGCTAAGTTCTTCCATTTCAAGTGCCATAGGTTGAAGTCTCCAAGGAGGATGATGATCGGGGCTGGATGTGTGAGGTTTTCCAAGCAGTGTTTTATTTTCATTAGTTGGTCTTTAAACTGCTGATGATTTGCTGCCGGTGATTTATATGCAGGGACAATAACTACATTTAAGATTTCTATTTTGATTATCAGCACTTCTACCATATCATTTGTGGTGTTTAGCAGCTTAGTACAGATGAGTGTGTCTTTGATGTAGAGGCTGACCCCACCCTGTAGTCTGTGTTTGCTGTCACATCTGAAAATATTGTATTCCGAAATCCATATTTCACCATCATGGAAGTCCTTGTTGAGAGTTTCCATTAGGAGAAACTCCAGGAAAATCACACATGTAAAACCCAGACAATAATTTTTTAAATTGTCATATGACAATAACCACATTTCCCTAGTAACATTGATGATGATAACCACATTTGTACCATGAAATAGCTGCAAGATTTTTCTGTGGGGAGCCCCATCGGCTCCGTGAAGCTATCCAGACTGATATGTGCTATTTTAGTTTGGGGTCATCAGTCATGGAAGATCTGTGCCTACCGGGAAACCATGAACCAGAACCTGGTCTTGTCAGAGAGGCGCAGGGAGTAATGGCCTATGAGCACTCTACATTTACAGTTACAGTATGTCATACTTGCCATCGACCGGGAAGGGCACCCAGAAAGATAGGCAAAACAAAACAAACCACAAGCTGGTGAAAATTGCTACTTAAATCAGAACAAAAGCAAAAGAACTCCCCCTAAAAGAAAAACTCAAGCAAATAGTCATCCAACTAGCACGCCCGCTCAGGCGAGCCGGCTGCTCACCCCACCTGTTCTCGACTGTTCGACTGGTGTGCTTGGTGGTCAGACGTTATCTCTGGCCTCGCTCACCTGTTCTGGCTTTTGCCCTGTGTGGCTGTACGAGCTGTGTGTGTGTGGTGTGGTGGCCAGGTGTTCTCTTGTACTCTGGGCTGAGGGTACAACCAACCTAATGCAATCAACATGCAAAGTTGGTTGCCCACCCAGATGCCCCCGAGGCTGCACCATTTTGGTTATAAGGACCCGGACTTAGGGGTGTTAGTCGCTTTGACTTGGTTCAGTAAGTACTCCCTGGTCCTTCCTCTGTTGTTTGTCGTGACCCCTCCCCAACCTGCTTCCAGCTCTCAAACGTCTGAGGGATTCTGAGTTGTTGAGGAGTTTAGTTGGTAATGAGACTTGGGCAGCTTCAGGGGGCTGACCCATTCAGGTTGGGAACGGAAGCATTCAAGCCAGTTCCTCTTGCAGAGGCTTCTTGGTCCCACCAGCAGGTCCCCTCCTTTTCTGCCTTTACCCTGGACTCTGCCTTTTCTTCAGGGGTAGAGGGTATGGAGGACTGCTCTGTCCTGGGTCCCGAGTTGGGGGGATCCCGGGGCTGGGGAGGAGTTTACCTGGGGGGGGGCCCTGCTTGGGTTTTAGTGCCCTCTTTGCTGCTGTTGTTGCAGGGGGAGGGATTTTCTTGACTTCCTTGCCTGTATGAGTATGATTTGGGGTCAGCTCCTCCTCAGGTATGGTTCCATGTGCTCTTGGGTTCCTTGGCTCCTTTCTTCCAGAGGTTTTCTGCTTCTTGGATCTCGCCTAAGGAGGTTCGGGATGAGCGTGCTGCGTACTATTAAGTCCTCCTCTTTTGAGGTCGGCTCATGCCTTCTACACAGGGATAGTCACCCAGATCTATCAGAAGTAAATCATACCTAAGAGTGTGATCCCCATAACACCCTGTGATGGCATGGTAAGACTCCAGTTACTCATAAGGGAGGGACACAGAAACACAAAGTAATAATCATGTACTGTACTATCAGACCTTGAGAATTATTATACAGTGGCACCTCGACTTACGATTGCCCCTACTTACGATAATTTTGAGTTACGATTTAAATTTCATCGAAAAATGTGACTCGACATCCGATGGTGTCGTCGACTTCCGATATTTGTTGGTACACGTTCGGGTCGACCGAGCGCGTGGTTCACAGTCACGCGGCCGACCTGCCTCAGTTTACTACAGCTGCCCGCTTAGTGACGATCGCGCCTATAAGAAATTTCGCGCTTGTGTTGATTTTTTTACATTTTGAACATTAAAGTAATTATTATATATCACGCCATGAGTCCCAGTAAAGTCAGTGATAAGGATAAACATATGAAAACCCATGTAAGGATGACCATAGAGCAGAAACAAGAGTACAGAATGTCTCTTCCTCAACAATTACGAAAATGTGTGCAGCATGGGAAGAATTGCAAACCTTTGCTGAAACGACTCACCCAAATCAAGCTGCAGTAGGCCGTTGCCTTAACCTATTCAATGACACTGTGATGCATCATTACAGACAAATGTTAAAACGAAGGGAAAACAAATGTTTCTTGACAAATTTGTAGTGAGACAAACAAGCACTGAACCACAACCAGGTCCTAGTGGTATTCAGGCAAAACGTAGGAGAGAGAGTACCCCAGAGAAAACATCACTGCCTGATGTGACAATGGAAGGGGACTCCCCTATCAAACAGGAACAACTCTCCTCCTCCCCCTCATCACCATCTTCCATATGCCATCAAGAGCCCTCCATAAAGGTAAGATCAACTTAGGTACTGTATTGCAGTTAGAAAAAACATTGTATTCGGTATAAAATGTATTTGTATGGTAATATTTTGGAGGGTGGGGGACGGATTAATTCATATCCCTTTATTTCTTATGGGAAAAATCGCTTCGACTTACGATATTTCGAGTTATGATCCGTCTCTGGGAACGGATTAGCATCGTAAGTCGAGGCCCCATTGTATAACAATCTCAACTGACTAATGATCACACGCAAATGTTATAGGTATATGCATAATATAATGGCTTACAAACATGTTTACTTGTTTAATCAGATATAGTAATCAACCAAGGACAAAAGAGAATATACTAGACTTAAGTAGGAATTACATGTTCATAGAACAGACTACCACGAGCTACTGAGTTCTGCTTCCAACAACACCGCTCCACACCCGCCTCTGGCTTCTCCTCCCAGTGTTTCCAAGGTTGGATAATAACTCTTTACTAACACACTACAGACTGAAGTACTCACTCTCAATCAGACACAATCACACTTAACATAATATTTCATACACTCTAAAATAATAACTAAAAGCATAAATAATCTCAAAGGAATTAAATAAACAGCTGGCCTCCATCACTCTGGATCTTCTGTGGAACATACAGCCTAAACAAGACAATAGGAACTAAAAGTAGAAGAAACAGGGTTTGACCACACTGACACATCTGAACCTTCTTTACTCTGAGAACCACCATCAACACAACAAGACTTCCAACCAACCAGAACCACAAGGAACAGTGCAAGGAACATCTGTCTGAACTGACTCAAATGACAATCAGTGGTGAACAAATAAGTCAGTTGCTTCATAACTCTGTAAGAACAATCAGCGAGAGAAGACATGATTATCCCTAAGCACCACATCAACTATCACAACCTGAATCTTGCCGAGGCAAAACGTTTAAATGAGAACAGGAATGAAGAAGAAATCAATTCTTTTTTCTACAAAGTGTTAGGGGTAGGCAAACCAGTAAAGTGGTACATAAAGGCAAACCAACAAAATCAATAGAGAGAGGAGGAGTGAAGCATAAGGAGAGGGGGAACAAGTTCCTGAAGATTGCATACACCAACATAGATGGAGTGAGATCGAAGATATTGGAGTTAAGTGATGTAATACAGCTGCAGACACCAGACATTGTTGCACTCATGGAGACAAAACTTGAAGATGTTATTTTAAACGAGGTCATATTCCCAAGGGGCTACTCAATTTGGAGACGGGACAGAAAAATTAGGAAAGGCGGTGGCGTTGCTGTGCTGGTAAAAGAACACCTAAAGGTGAAGGAAATAATGACTGCCAATACACAAGAAGTTGACATAATAGCACTAGAGATCTGCCATGAGGATGATAAACTAATGATAATAAATGCATATAGTCCACCGCCAAGCAGCACATGGTCAAAGGAGGAGCTAGATAGTAAACGAGAAGGTCTTATAACAATAATGAGAGAGATTATAGCGAGAGCGGATAACGATAGATCACGACTGTTGATAATCGGTGACTTCAACTTGAAATCCATAGACTGGGAAGCATATGAAGCTAAAACAGAAGATTTTTGGACCTGTAGATTTGTAGACCTCATCCTGGAAACATTCTTGTATCAACATGTTAAACAAGCTACGAGGATGAGGGAAGGGGACGTTCCCTCCATGCTAGATTTGATATTTACCAGGAAGGAGGAAGAGATATTTGACATTCAGTACCTTCCTCCCTTGGGTAAAAGTGACCATGTCTTTTTGGGAATAAAGTATGCAATGCGTTATAAGCTGGAAGAAAATAAAGAGGTTGAAGCAGTTGAGAAACCAGACTTCAGGAGAGGACATTATGGCCACCTTAGAAATTTTTTTAGTGAGTATAATTGGACAGACTTGATGCTAGGCAAGGAAGTGAATGAGATGTATGTCAAGTTTTGTGAAATATATGATAAAGGCACAAAAAAATTTATACCAAAACAGAGATGCAGAACTAGAAAACAGGATTGGTTCAATAGAAATTGCGAGAGGGCTAGAGACCAAAAGACACAAAATTGGAACCAATACAGGAAGAGGCCGAACCCCCAAACATACCAGCGATACAAAGATGCGAGAAACAACTACACGGCAGTGAGGAGAGAGGCAGAAAGAAATTTTGAAAAAGGGATTGCAGACAAATGTAAAACAGAACCAGGTCTATTCTATAAATTCATAAACAACAAATTGCAGGTAAAGGATAATATTCAGATGTTGAAAATGGGAAATAGATTCACGGAAGATGAAAAGGAAATGTGTGAAACACTAAACGAAAAGTTCCAAAGTGTGTTTGTACAAAATGAAATCTTTAGGGAACCAGACACAATAAGAATTCCAGAGAACAACATAGAGCACATAGAGGTGTCTAGAGACGAAGTGGAAAAAATGCTAAAGGAGCTAGGTAAGAACAAAGCAGTTGGTCCGATGGAGTTTCACCATGGGTTCTGAGAGAATGTGCACCTGAGCTCAGCATTCCACTTCAACTGATTTTTCAGGCATCCCTGTTTACAGGAGCTGTAGCTGATGTGTGGAAAAAGGCTAACATAGTTCCAATCTACAAAAGTGGAAACAGGGAAGACCCCCTTAATTATAGACCTGTATCATTGACAAGTGTAATAGTCAAAATATTGGAAAAAATAATTAAAACTAATGGGTAGAACACCTGGAGGAAAAGATATAATATCAGACAGACAGTATGGTTTTCGATCTGGAAGATCCTGTGTAACGAACTTGCTCAGTTTTATGATCGAGCCACAGAGATTTTACAAGAAAGAGATGGTTGGGTTGACTGCATCTATCTGGACCTAAAAAAGGCTTTCGACAGAGTTCCCCATAAGAGGTTGTTCTGGAAACTGGAACATATTGGAGGAGTGACAGGAAGCTACTAACATGGATGAAAAATTTCCTGACAGAAAAATGAGGGCCACAATCAGAGGCAAGGTATCGGATTGGAGGAATGTCACGAGTGGAGTACCTCAGGGTTCAGTTCTTGCACCGGTAATGTTCATTGTCTACATAAACGATCTACCAGTGGGAATACAGAATTACATGAACATGTTTGCTGATGATGCTAAGATAATAGGGAAGATAAGAAACCTAGATGATTGTCATGCCCTTCAAGAAGACCTGGACAAAATAAGTATTTGGAGCAACACTTGGCAAATGGAATTTAATGTGAATAAATGCCATGTTATGGAATGTGGAATTGGAGAACATAGACCCCCACACAACCTATAAATTATGTGAGAAATCTTTAAAGAATTCTGATAAAGAAAGGATCTAGGGGTGGTTTTAGATAGAAAACTGTCACCTGAGGACCACATTAAGAACATTGTGCGAGGAGCCTATGCTACACTTTCTAACTTCAGAATTGCTTTTAAATACATGGATGGAGAAATACTAAAGAAATTGTTCACGACTTTTATTAGACCAAAGCTGG
>WNGS01161107.1:2266612-2306514 GCA_020271785.1 Procambarus virginalis | reverse complement strand
AGCCCGAACCAAAACGGGGCGGCCTCGGGCATCCGAGTGGGAAACCAACCTAGCCTGTTGCAGCAACCTAACCTAGCTTGCACACGGATGCCGCCTGTACTCTGAACAGTAATAACATCAGGAGTACTGGAGAACAAGCAGAGAAACTCTCTCGCAAGACTCCGGGTCAAGGTGTCAGGGACCCAACAGGCAGCATGACGGAGGTAAATGGCGACTGACACCTAGAGACAAAGGCACAGCAACCAACGATCCCGTACAAGACGGGTTGGTACCCGGAAGACACAAGCAATGGTCCCCCGAGCCCAGACAGGGGTTTCCAGGGCCCGTAGGTTAGCAACTACGGGAAGCCCGGGCAAGGTGTTGCTAACCGGTTAAGAAACCCGAAAACAAGGGTAAAGATTAATACTGAAAACCCCCGGGACGTGTACAAGCACGGGGGCCTAGCAGAGGGCTGCCAAACACTACTAGTGGAACTATAGCCACACTATGCAGACCCCCACCAGGCAAGAAAATAAAAACAAAGGAAAAACCCCACAAAAGTACACCGTCTCCAGAGGCAACAGGAACTGGCCGCTGCGTAGGTGGCAGGCAGCGCAACACCTTGGCGCCCTAACCAGCACAACACCAACTCCCTACCCAAGGCCAAACAAGGGCCCCAAGCCCCAGCTGGCCCCAAGGGCGAGGCAAATGCCGAGCAGCAAGAACCCCTACGGGAGCGGTTCCCGAACGCCCCAGAGAAGATAACCCTGACACGCAAGGGCAGTACTCACAGGGCGCCTAGGGAAGGGAACCCCTAGACGCATGCAGCCCCGGCACTGATGAAATACTCCTGGCCACCGCAAACCACAAAAACAGCAGAGAACGCCACACGAGGCAAACACCGCCAAGGAATTTGAGGCCAGAGAAGCGTGTATCCCGGTTGACACTAGCTTACGAACTGACGGCAGCCGGCGCGGTGAGGTCCGGGGGCCTCCCCCTCCCGGGGAGGGGAGGGCTGCGCGGACAACCGGCGCGGCAGTAAAGTGATTGTTTGATTGTTTTCCTTGTGATTGTAGGGAGTTTTTCTACCTCTCTGTTCGGTTTGTTGTAGTTTTCTACCATGTGGGGTTTGTTTTGTTACGCCTACCTTTCTGGGTGCCTAACCCCGGTCGATGGCAGATAAGGAAAACCCCCAACCATATGGGGTTTTCCAGGGCCATTGCTCCCTGAAACCTCTCTGAAGGGGCCAGGTTCTGGCGCTGGTCCCTGGTAGGTCTGAACTCCATAGCTAGTGTCCCGGTCTAACATAACATACATTAGCCCGATAAGCTCCAGGGAGCCGTAGGGGCTCCCCACAGAAACAATGAGGGTCACCCCAAGACAAGGGGACCGAGCAACCCTCAAACTCGCACACAATGAGCGGGGACTTCGGGGTCACATCCATCGGACCTGCGTGCCCCCTAGGGGATTCCCAGGGTCCTGAGCGTTTACTTTAAGAGGACTCGCACTCAGGTAGTTCCAGGCAGGGTGCAGCTAACCGGTGCCCAAAACTACCAAGCAAACCTCTATAGCTGAACCCCAGGGACGTGTACACTCACAGGGACCTAGCAGGGGGTGCCACCGAGGAGAACCGTGGAAGGGCAAACACCAGTGGAATAATAGAGCAGAACCCCCCACAAGGCTAAAACAAAAAGAAAAGCAAAACCCCGCAAGAGGACAGCGAACCCCAAGGAACAGAGCCGGCTGCTATGCCGGTAATACAAGCTGCACAGCACCCTGCGCCCCTACCAGTGCAAACTGCCACTTACCCGCAGGTAACAAGGGAGAACAGAACACCCAAGAGCCCAACAGGTAGCCAAAAAAACGAACGGTAGAACGGACCAGCTGAGGCAGGTCCCGAGGAGCCACTGGAAGGTGGCCCCAAGCTCAAAGGGCAGTACTTACAGGGCACCTAGGGAAGGCAGCCCTAGGTGCATGCAGCCCGAGTACTGAAGATAACTCCTGGCTCTTGCACCCACAGAAAACAACCACCACACACGAGGCACAGTGCTGTAAAGACACTGGAGCCAGAGCACACGACCTTCGCCTATAGCATCAGCCTCAAGAACTGAGGTGTGGGTTGCCGGCGTGAAGGGTCTGGGGCTCCCCCTTCCCCCTCCCAGGGAGGGGAAGAGCTGCGCAGAAATCAGGGCGACGTCGTGTGACGTCATACTAGTTTGCTCGTTTTCTGTTGGGGAGTTCTATCCACTAGTTCGGCTTTTAGTAGCAATTTTAACCAGAATAGCGGTTTGTTTTGGGCGCTTACCTTTCTGGATGCCTGATCCAGTCGATGGCAGATATAGAATGCTTTCAACCACACGGGGGTTCCTATAGGCCATTGCTCCCCTTGCCTCTCTGAGGGGCCCAGTTCTGGCCATGGTCCCCGGTAGGCCTAAGAACTCCATACACATGACTGATGCCAAAGTCTGACATTAGCATATCAGCCTGGGATAGCTCCAGGGAGCCGACGGGGATCCCCCCAGAAAAGAAAAAGTCGTCTCCAGGAGGAACAGAACTGGTCGCTATGTGTATATCAGACAGCTGCTCAATACCTTACGCTCCAGCCAGTGATGATACTATCTCCTACCCAAGGTAAACAGGAATAAGAACCACCCCAGCTGAACCCCAAGGGCGGGCAATCACCGAGCAGCAACAGAATCACTTGGAATCACAGTCTCCCAAACGGTTCATGAAAGGCACCCCTAAACTGCAAGGGCAGTACTTACAGGGCACCTAGGGAAGATGGCCCTAGGTGCATGCAACCCCAGTACTCTTATGTTACTCCTCGCTCAAACACAACCACCACAGAACAACAACACTGCTATGCAGCACTGCTCAAAAGGATGGAACCAGAGTCAATCGACCGCCATTAATCACAACAGCCTTTGAACTGATGTTGGGTAGCCGGTGTGCGAGGTCTGGGACTGAAGAAAGAACAAGCAGGGAAGGGAGAGTTTAAACACTCTCCTTCCCCATCTGGGGAAGGGAGAGTTGCTCAGACAGCAGTGTGGCGACTGTGGTGACGTCATGCTTGTTTACTTATTTTCGATTGGGGAGTTTTACTTGCTAGTTCACCTTTCGGTTTGCAATTTTTAGCCAGCTGTAGTTTGTCTTGTAATTCCTGTCTTTCTGGGTGCCTGACCTGGTAGATGGCAGACATACCGTTTCCAATTACATTGGGGTGTCTATAGGCCATTGCTCCTCATGCCTCTCTTAAGGGGGCCAGGTTCTGCCGCTGGTCCTCGGTAAGTTTAGAACTTCATCAGTTGACTGTTGCCATAGTCTAATAGTATATACACATCAGCTCAGTATAGCTCCGGGGTGCCAAAGGAGGATCTCTAAAGAAAAAACTGGTATTTAACTTTCCCCAGAACATGATTACTAGGTTTACACAATTCCTTTTTGTTCATTTTGATCATAGCAGATTCAATTTTAAGCCTTAAAATTACAAGACCAGTGTCATACCAGTCAGGCTTATTCTTTAAAATACTTTTCTGTATTTTCTTCATAAAGTAGAATGATGACACTAATGTCTACTCATACACAAGTGCTCCAATATCTCAGCCATCCATACACACTCCATACCCTGATATATACATTGTAACCTTCACTTTGAACTACATCTCTTACATATTTTTTTTGTCTATTAACTACCTTTGCTGATATTTGGATAAGTGATAAGTTCCTGTTCTAATATCTAAAAGCTTATTTCCAAATTATTAACACCAAATTCAGAGTTTAATTAACATTAAAAAGAATAAATACAATTCTACAAATTAGTTTTGTTAGAATTAATTTTTACACGTTATTAACTTTTCATGAACTCACTTGCAATTTTTTCAAAGTTGCAGGTGTGAAGTGATGTGCCGGAGCTCGGTTATGAACGAAGACCACATGAGGGAAATACTGCTGGGTATCTTCACTGACTGATGGTGCTGAAGAATTGGAAGATGAGCAAGATGGTGTGGAAGAGGAGGATGGTTTCATCATCTCACATGTTTGAAGGAGACGAATAAGATTAGGATCTGCAGCACTATCTTGAACCATGATGACCACATGTGCAATACTCATTACTAGTGTCAGCACCTGCAGTGACTCCACTTCCATAAGGTTCTCTGTTGAGCTGAAAGTAAAGAAAGGAACTAGTTTAGGCAAGAAGTGGTCCAAGATGTATATTAAGTGCTGCAATCTCTTATCTCAAGCAACTACAGAAGCTTGTTTGATATCACAGCTCTTTTCTATACATCAGATGACCCCTGACTGTGATAAAAATGACCAGGATTCTGATAATAGCAGGATTGTTGTGATAATTAGCGCTATAGTGGGAGGAGTAATCTTGGTGGGGAGGGAAGTAGCATTGTCTGCTGGCTCTGTGTGACCACCTTTTACTGTCTGGACTCACTGTACCAGCTTAGTCGTTCGCTATGGTAAAAAAAAACATGCAGATACTTATATATAATGTCTGTATATAAAAGAAAAAAACAGTATGGTGGGAGGAGAATATTGGCAAGTCAGGTGAGGTGAGGGAGGGAGGAAGTGGCAGCCAGTGGCAGGCTGCCGCTGCCACTGCCACTCATCATACCAATTTAGTGGTTCATTATGGTGAACACAAATGTAGATACTGTACTTATATATAACGTGTAAATACAGTGTAATAACAGCAAAAGGAGTGTGGGGGAGAAGCCATTTTGGTGATAGGTGTGGCAACATCTGCATGATTTGTGATGTTGGTAGGGGTGGCCACTATGCTCTTTGGGCATTATACCGGCTTAGTTGAACAGTTATGGTGAACAAAACATGTAGATACTTATATATAACTTCTGTATATAGTGTAATAACACCACAAACAGTATTGTTGGGGGTGAAATTTTAGTGCGTCTGACCTTGAATGTGTGAGGGAAGCAGCCGCCAGCTGACTGTGTGTGTAGCGACGTCTCTTAGTGCCTGAACTATCTATATCAACTTAGTTGTACAGTAGTGGTTAACAAAACATGTAGATACTTATAAATAACGTTTGTATATAGTGAATAAAAACAAAAACAGTATTGTGGGAAGAGAATGTGGGTGAGTCAGGTGAGTTGAGAGAGGGAGGAAGTGGCAGCCAGTGGCGGGCTGCCACTGGCTGCCACTGCCACTCTGAATGCCAACTTAGTGGTTCGTTATGGTGAACACGAATGTAGATACTTGTACTTATATATAACATTTGTATATAGAGCATAAAAGCAAAAACAGTTTGGTGGGAGGAGAATGTGGGCGAGTGAGGTGTTGAGGGAGTGAGTGGCAGCGAGTGGCTGGCTGGTGTGTACTCACCTAGTTGTGCTTGCGGGGGTTGAGCTCTGGCTCTTTGGTCCCGCCTCTCAACCGTCAATCAACAGGTGTACAGTTTCCTGAGCCTATTGGGCTCTATCATATCTACACTCGAAACTGTGTATGGAGTCAGCCTCCACCACATCGCTTCCTAATGCATTCCATTTGTCAACCACTCTGACACTAAAAAAGTTCTTTCTAATATCTCTGTGGCTCATTTGGGCACTCAGTTTCCACCTGTGTCCCCTAGTGCGTGTGCCCCTTGTGTTAAACAGCCTGTCTTTATCAACCCTGTCGACCTAGTGCGTGTGCCCCTTGTGTTAAACAGCCCGTCTTTATCAACCCTGTGTGGCGGTCACTCCTCGCTGCTTTTTGACTCATAAAACCAACTTAGTGGTTTGTTATGAACAAAACATGCAGATACTTATATATAACCTGTGTATATAGTGTAATAACCGACAAAGTATTTGTTCATTGTTTGATGAACATAATTGAATCGACAATATGCACACCATAATTTTGAGTACAGCGATAATTCATTCATTTTATTATATAAATATATCACACTACACACTATTGAATAATATTACAGCAAAAAAAAACTAGGAAAAATCAATCAGAGACATTGAAATAATTAAGTAATTATCTCTTTGTGGCAACTCCTGCCTGACAGCTGGCGATCAACAGACCGTCTGGGACGCACGCTGAGTCAGCGCCTGTTTTTTGCCAGACTTCCCCGCCCTATTGCGGGCAATATATGCCACTTACGACTTTTTTATTATTTTTCCCATGATCAGAGAACACAAATTGACATGTTTAGAAATTTTTTTTTTTTTTTTTGGTATGCGCCTGTGGGTAACAAATGCTAATTAACCCTGAGCAACACAAGGGTTAAGAAAGAGATCTAGGGGTGGTTCTAGATAGAAAACTATCACCTGAGGACCACATAAAGAATATTGTGCGAGGAGCCTATGCCACGCTTTCTAACTTCAGAAATGCTTTTAAATACATGGATGGCGATATACTAAAGAAACTGTTCATGACTTTTGTTGGGCCCTAGAATATGCAGCGGTTGTGTGGTGCCCATATCTTAAGAAGCACATCAACAAACTGGAAAAGGTGCAAAGACATGCTACTAAGTGGCTCCCAAAACTGAAGGGCAAGAGCTACGAGAAGAGGTCAGAGGCATTAACACTTTCGGGCTTTCGATGCGCACCCCGGCGACCAATATTTTTCTCTCGTTTCTGCTCAGTCAACGCCGCCTCGCGTTGCGCGATAAAATATTTGTATAAATTTTATTTATTGTGCGATTTTGTTTGGGATAGTTTAGAAATGTTCGCCATGAAATTTACGTTTTTTCTAATAACCTAAGAGCTTATGAAAGAAAACGGCATGGCAGTGAATCGTCTTGGTATAACAATTGTATTATTGACACGACGAGTACGATCGACGTAGTTTTCATGTTTTTGCAAGTCGAAGGCATCCTTATGTGACGGTTTATACTTATGTTCTTCTAGAACATTCTATTGCGAACACATTGGTACAAAAATTAAATAGGTACATCCAAAAATAATGTCAGGACAGTGAATTGAATATACACTTTTCGATGCATTTTCGCCCGATATGCCGCCGCGGGTAACACTTCAGCCACTTCCCACACTCTTGTTGGTCAGTTGCGACATTGATTCTATATTTATATGCATATGTCCGTATAGAGAATTTTATTGCGGTTCCAATGATACCATAATCAACGATGTAGGATAAATGTGGTCTTCGCAATCATTAAGAGAGTGGAAACATTTTGTTGCTGTTTGGCGCTTTCGGCTTGTGATCTCAATAGGTTTTTATTTAGTGTTGATATTCCTTCTGCTTTGGCAGCATTTTATATGTATGTTCTTATAGACAATTCTATTGCGAACACAGTGATACCAAATTTAACCCTCAAACCGCGCATATCATATATAAATGATATCAGTGACAAAACCGAAATCGCGCACATCATTTATATATGATTTCGTGTCTAGCGCTATAATTTAAACACCCCGCCTGGGATAGGGGCAGCAATAGTACAGCCACGACTGATAGTTGCCAGATCCCACCTAGAAAAAAAATCCAGCCCAACATTTTTGAGAGTGAGAGCGTCAGTATTGCGCCAGCCACCAAGGCTGGCGCACGCAGCACGAGCTCACAGCACCGCTGTTCAGCTTGTGACCACAGCATCGCCTACAAATGCCAAAATATAAGTGATACTGCTATTATTTAGCAGTGATAGTATTACTGAAGCCCCCTGAATTTGATAAAACTGACCAGGATTCTGATAACAGCTTGATTGTGGAGATATTTAGCGCTGTGCTCGATGGAGGGAGGAGTACGGCTGTGGAGGGAGGATTGTGGCGTTGTCTTCTGACTGTGTGTGGCCACCATTTATTGACTGCACTCACCATACCAGCTTAGTGGTTCGCTATGGTGAACACAAATGTAGATACTTACATATAACGTGTGTATAGTGTGAGATAACAGCGAGAGGAGTAGGTTGGGAGCCGCCATTTTGGTGAGGAGGAGCGTCGTCTGCAGGAATTATCGTGTTGTTTACTGGTGACCACAAAGGGTCTTTGGGCACCATACCAGCTTATTTGTACAAGTATGGTGAATAAAACAGGTAGATACTTATATATAATGTGTGTATATAGCATAATAACACCACAACCAATATTGTTGGAGGAGAAATATTAGTGTGTGTGGCCTTGAGGGTGGCCGCCGATCAGCTGACTGTGGAGTAGCTACGTCTTTGTGCGTTTACTCACCATACAAGCTTAGATGTACAGTTATGGTGAACAAAACATGTAAATACGTATATATAACGTCTGTGTATAGTGAATAAATGCAAAAACAGTATTGTGGGAGGTAAATGAGGGTGAGTGAGGTGGTGTTGAGGGAGGGCGTGGCAGTGAGTGGCTCGCTGGTGTGTGGCGGCCACTCCTCGTTGCTTTTTGACTCACAAGACCAACTTAGTAGTTCGTTATGGTGAACAAAACATGCAGATACTTATATATAACCTGTGTATATAGTGTAACAACAGCAAAACTATTTGTTTATTGTTTTATGAACATAATAATTGAATCACTTATATGCACACCATAATTTTGAGTACAGCGATGGTTCACACATTTTATAATATAAATATACCACAATTCACTGTATGGAATAATATTACTGCAAAAAAACTAAGAAAAAATCAATCAGAGACATTGAAATAATTAGGAAATAATATATTTGTGGCAACTGCCGTCTGACAGCTCGGGCGGAGTAGACCTCGTCTGGCGAAGGCTCTGCCAACGCCCCTTTTTTGCCACACTTCCCTACCCTACTGCGGCTAAAATATGCTACCTACGATTTTTTTGTTATTTTTTCCGTGATCAGGGAACAAAAATAAACAATTCTATAAGACGAAAGAATTTTTTGGATTTTTTTTTTTGTTGCGCCTGTGGGTGTGAATTCCATTTGGGCCCCTAGCGGTTTGAGGGTTAAATACGTAGGCCTACAAATAGTGTCAGGACAGTTAAAAAGAGTATACACTTTTAGGTCGTACCGCTTAGGCTCGCGTAACGCCGAAAGCACATAGGATAAGTTTTTTTTTGGCTTCGCCGACAGCACGAAAGTGTTAAATATGCCAAAACTAGAAGACAGAAAAAAAAAGAGGCGATATGATCACTACATATAAAATAGTAACAGGAATTGATAAAATCGATAGGGAAGATTTCCTGAGACCTGGAACTTTAAGAACAAGAGGTCATAGATTTAAACTAGCTAAACACAGATGCTGAAGAAATATAAGAAAATTCCCTATCGCAAACAGAGTGGCAGACGGTTGGAACAAGTTAGGTGAGAAGGTGGTGGAGGCCAAGACCGTCAGTAGTTTCAAAGCGTTATATGACAAAGAGTGCTGGGAAGACGGGACACCACGAGTGTAGCTCTCATCCTGTAACTACACTTGTAGCTACATCCTGTATGCATCCTGTAACTACACTGGATACTCGTTCCATTTTTCTCACCTTAATTCTCATGCTACGTCGCTCTTTTGGTATCGTTGTGTTCGCAATTAAATTCCCTACAGATGTGTATGAATATAATGTACAAAAGCCTGGAGTGCCTCCCCACAGAAAAGCCTAAAGTTACCTGTGAACGAGCACCAATTTGTACACTGCAACCTAATGTGTATACTCGTTCAATTTGATAACATCAATTTTCATGTTACATCTCTCATTTTGGTATCAAATTGTTCGCAATAAAAAGGCGCGTATTTTAAAACTAGTCCCATAATAATAGAGCAATAACTGGAATTTTAACAAATATTTTAATTCTTTAAGCTCATCATCAAAAATATTTATATCTTTCCAGTGTTCTGACAAATTTTTGTGTTACATCTTTCATTTTGGTATCAAATTGTTCACGGCATAAAGGCACGCATTTTAAAACTAGTCCCAACATAATAGCACAATAAATAGAATTTTAACAAATATTTTAAAATTTTGACCACAACCTATTTATAATCATATAAGTGTTTGGACATCAAGTTTCATGTTACATCTTTCATTTTGGTATCAAATTGTGTACATTCTAAAGGCGCTTATTTTGATACTATCCCGAGGTTGAATGAATAAAAAATGAATTTTATACAAATATTTTTGTAGTGGACGCAAGTCTGGTCCAAAGCTAGTATTCAGGAGAAAAATAATGGACGAAAGTCCGGTCCAAAATGACCGATAGTGTTAAGAAAAATACAATTTGTTTAAAATAATTTTAAGTGATGACCTGACGATCCAAATTTCAATGCTTTTCCATGGAATCTGGATTTTTTCTAAATCTGAATTCAGAGGAAAAATTTGGTGGGCAGATTCGGTCTGGATTTTCACAAAATCCACTGTCAGTGAGTGGATGTTGGAGTGTTACTGTTTAAAAATAGTGAGAATAAACAAGGTGGACTTGGATAGCCTTTTATAAATTAATAAATTATAACGTGGCCATTACATTTGTAGAAAACAGTGCAAGATCTAAAATGCATTAAGCAGAATAACATACGAGAAAAGGATAAGTAAGCATGCCATGAGTGTAAATTGTCAGCCACACTTCCATGGAAATAAACATTTCATTCACCTTGGGTTCTAGGAGACTCGAATCACAGACACTGTGTGTGAGGCAGAAACTCGTTGCCCAGTCGATAGTGCTTCTGCTCACACGCCCAGGGTCTGCAGTTTGAGTGTCCTTGAGCACAGGTGAATGAAATGCCATGTGTGTGTGTTATACAATAATAATGAACACAATTTACATTAGTGGTCACTGGATGAGTTATGTAAGGATTGAACTATATACACATACAATATTTGACAAACTACGAGGAGACACTTTCACATACTTGTAATCTGATGTAAACTTCTTCTCCTGTGTGATCAGGCGATCCATGATGGATGGAGAGAGGAGCGGCTGACAGTCCAAAACAATGAGGCGTTCATTTGTTATGTAAACATCAATTCCATTGGTTCCATGGCAGCCTGAAATTATCTGTTCAAGGCTTTCTGGTCGGAACATGCATGACCTTCAAAGGAAAACATGTATTAATTTGCTATACTAAAATGTCTATGCATGTGGGTGTGCAGGAACTGTATCTGGACCCTTTATACAATATTGCAACTAGAGAGGTCAAGAATAAGAAAAACAATCAATAAATATTATAAAGTGGTAATTAAAAAATGATTTCTGGAGAGAGGGATAAAACTCTTTCAATGGTAGAAAGCTTAATTAATTGGGGGGAGAAAATTAAAATATTGTAAGTCATAAGATCACCATAGGAAAATAAAAGGGAATCTGCCCTTCAAGTATCAGTACCAAACTATAGTTTGTTCACACTAACATACAAAAGGAGAACGCATCTTTATTCCAGTTATTTAAAATTGTTTCGTTTGTCTCTAACAATATATTTGTGAGAGTACTGTACATAGGGTCATTACTGGATAAGATGAAAGTCAAGGGTGTGAGAGTATGTTGTACACTCCCCGATCTTGCTATCGGACCCCAATCATTCGGTTATTCCACCTATTCGTTTGTGATCTGACCAATGACCACCTTTGTAGTTCCATGGCTGGCCACCAATGTAGCCGGTGGCGCTGCTGTTTGTTTTTGTTTACCCGAGGCGGACAAAACCCCTCCACTTCTCTCACTGTTTTATATCAGTGCATATTTTTTGCATCGTGCTACTAGTGAGTCCGGAAATGCAGGAAATATGTTGTTTAGGGCTTCAACTAGCAGTGAAGTCAAGAGAAAATACATTGTGATGATCAGCGCCGCATGATATGAGGCGACAGTATTCAGCATAAGATGACGGTCCTGAAACAACCACGAGAGAAAGGACAAAACCAAAAGTGAGAAATACCTGCAAAGCAAGAGAAAGAAACAAAAGAACCACCAAGAAACTTCATACTGCCGCCGAGGCGAAGCCCACAGGTACCAAGGACACCACTTGATCACCATATAGGTGGTGATAGACCCGAGTCAAAAATACCAAGTGCGAAGACTCGAGGAGAAGACCGAACCAGACACGTGACAAGCAGGACCGATCAGCTGGAAGAGGCGGAGCCGCGGAAAACCCGTTGGGTTCAGCCACCGTGCGAGCAGCGCTTGAAACCAAGGCTGGGCCGGTCACCATGGGGCAAAGAGGATTACTCTCCCCTGGTAAGTCTCCAAGTGAGCCAGAACCTGGAGAAACAGCTGAACCGGGGGAAAGAGGTATAGGAATCCCCACCTTGACCAGTCCTGCCGAAACGCATTGACCTCGACAGCCTCGCAGTTGGGGAAGGGCACCACATATACCGGAAGATGCCACGATCACAAACGTCAAGCAAAGCCAACTGAATGAGTAAGCATTGACCATCCATTCTGTGGACAGTGGAACGAACCGAGACAGGCCGTCTGCCAGAATGTTGGACACTCCCCGAACGTGAATAGCCAGGAGAGCCAAACCCCGAGAACTCGGCAGACGAGTCACCCGAAGTGACCAGCCCCAAAGAGCAAAAGAACGCATCAAACCCTCGTGGTCCAGACAAGAAACCACTGGGGAGCAGTCCGAATGGAGCCGGATCGTCGATCCGCGGACGACCCAAACCCTCCGAAGGGCAAACCACACAGCCGCAAACTCCCGTACTGTGCTGTGGGCTCGGCAAAAGGACGGACCCCACAGCCCCTGGCCGGCCTGGTGAGCACTGGTCACAAAGCCCAAGCCAAGAGACGACGCGTCCGTGAACACATCAAGCGGGGGCTCGAGTAGGCACCAAGGCATTGAATCCGAAGAGGAAGCCGGTGACACAGCAACCAACGCAAGGCCCCCGGGGTTCGAACCCAGTGATGCGAGAGAGGCGGAAGGGATGGCTCCGAAGAAACCATAAAACTCTTGAACAAGTGCCGAGTGACCCGGGAGCCCCCAGAAACAGGAAAAGGCGGGATCACAGCCGAAGGAGAGAGACTGGAGGGAGAGACAAGGAAATGGTCCGAGAGACCCACACAAGACCCAGCCAAGTTCGAACCTGGGAGGGAACCAAATGGGACTTCCTCCAGTTCACCAAGAACCCAAACCCGGCGAGCTGGGAAAGAACCAAATTGCTGGCAAGCAGACAAGCAGACTGGCTGGGAGCCCAGACCAGCCAGTCGTTGAGGTAAGCCAACACCTGAACACCTAACAGGCGCAGACGGGCCATCATGACCCGGGTAAGGCGTGTGAACACGCGAGGTGCCAGATTCAATCAGAATGAGAGACAATGAAAGCGGTAGCTGACGCCCCAAAACAAAACCGAGCCAGTCCCTGAACCCTGGATGAATTGGAATGTGCCAATACGCAAACCCGGAGGTCCAGGGACACCATCCAAGAGTCTGGCTCCAACAGAAGCAGGACCTAGGACAGAGTAGTCATCCAGAAGGAGGGGGCAATGAACCCAGGGCTTCAGACGGGACAAGTCCAGAATGAACCGCAGGTCCGCACAATCCCGTTTTGGTACAGAGAAAACACGGTGAACAAATCTGAGGGATATCATCGTTTCGACCACGCCCAAGCGAACCCACTCCAAGATGACCCGACAGCGCAGGGGAAGACGCCTGCCCCGCCAACCCCGAACCCCCTCAAAGGAGGAGGGGCCACCTAACGCCACCGCAGGCCGAAAGAAATGACCCGAAACGCCCACAAATCGTGGGACCAAGCATGAGTGAACAGCGCAAGCCCCGTCAATGGGGCGAACCGCGAAAGGGCCTGCGCCCCTTACGAGACCCAGAACCTCGCACAGAGCGACCACTGCACCGACCAGACGAAGGTGCGACTGAAGGCAGCACTGAACTCGAACCGGGCACCTGTGGCCTACCATGACGATAGGAACCCCAAGCCCTGGCACGACACTTCCGGAAAGGCCCCGCCCCCACCCGGGCCCCCGGAGAACCAACAAGTCAGACATAGGACGACAAGTAGCCGAAGCAGCCTGAAAATTCTGCGCCATGGTAGAATCCTCAAAAAGCAGAGGACAAAAAGGCAAAGACATAGTAAGAGCCAGGGCCCAGGCCGATTCCAGGGAGGAGGCATGCACTGCCTGCTGACACGCAAGCCAGGAAGCATAGAACAGGGAAACCGCATCCTGCAGAATCGGCGCAAACAGCTTCAGCAAGGTAGCCAACTAGCGGGCTGCCAAGCCCAAGTCACCGGACTAAGGTACGGCCCTGCCTGCCCCTACATCCTACTCAAGCCAGTCCGAAGACAGCTCCTGGAGGGAGAAGAAATGCAAGGCCGAAGCCAAATGGCCACGAGCGCGCATGTCCTCAGCAATCTGCGCAGTCAAGAGGGAGGAACCTGCACATGGAGCTGCACCATGCCCACATCCCGGGAAAGGCCAGGGGCAAACAAGCACTCATTGAGGTGCTCCAGGTCAACCCCCATGAAAACCTGAACCACTGTCGCAGCCTCGCGCCACTCAAGCGTGCGGGTACGGCAGAATGAATGCCAAGGCTCCAACGCGAAGACAGGACAGTCCACCAGCCAGGACGACTCCGGAACCTTGTAACGGGCAAAGACAGGACAGTCCACCAGCCAGGACGACTCTGGAACCTCGTAACGGACCCAGAAAGGGAACGAAGTCTCAAACCTGAACAAAGACGGATCCATCACCAAGGCATAATCCGGTTCACGCAGGAGGTAAGCTGCAAGGGCTGCCCGCGCTGCTGAAGGTTGGATGCGAGAAGCCAAAAACCTCTGGAAGGATGGAACCGACGCACCCCGGGGGGACACCGAACCGAACCCGTGGAGGAGCAGACACCAAATCCAATTCATACACAGAAGGGGGGAAAAGAGAACCCTACTCCTAGTAACAACAACAAGCCCCGCTCAGAGGGTTGAAAAACCCAGGCGAGGTCAAGCGGGGCCCAAGGCCCCCCAAGTCAGCCCCTCCCCTGCCCCAGGATACTCCTCCGCAGGACCCGGAACCAAGTCATGTCCCAAAGCACCGGCCTCAAAAGACAAGGCCTGTGCAGCCGCGTAAGCCGAACAAAACGGGGCCCACTGGTCAGACCCGGTGGCTTCGGCAGGGAGACTAGACTCGAATGCCTCCGTTGCCACATCGGAAGGGGCATCCCCCGATACTGCCCAAGCCTCAAGACCATCTAAACCCTACTCCGGCTCCAAAACTCTAAGACGCTTTGGGGCCAGAAGCAGGGGAAGGGGGGGGGGGAACCAGAACGAACAACAGGAGGGGAAGGACAAGCGGGGGACGACTGAACCAAGGCCGAAGCGACTCCCACCCCAAGTCCGGGTCCCTATAAGCAAAACGGGGCATCCGGGTGAGCAACAAACCGAGAGCGTTGCAACAACCTAAAACGCGCATGCAACGCCTGCGCCGCCTGTACCCTCATAAAATCATCACTAGCCTGGGTAAATTGAGTCACTAGCAAGCAGCAGAACTCACAAGACTCAGGGTCGAAAATGTCACCAACCCAGCAGGCAGCGTGACGGAGGCAAAGACAGTGAGGGTCACCCCGAGACAAGGGGACCGAACAACTCTCAAACTCACACGAAGCGAGGGGGAACCCCGGGGTCACATCCATTGGACCCACACGCCCAGGTAACCCAAGGCAGGGTACTGCTAACCGGCGCCCAAAACTACCAAGCACACACACTAAAGCTGCACCCCAGAGACGTGTACACTCACGGGGACCTAGCAAGGGGCACCACCAGAGAAGAACCATAATAGGTCAAGTACAAGTGGGCAAAAATCAGGGCAGATCCCCCGCAGCACCCCGTGCCCAAACCAATGCAAACTGCCTCTTACCCTAAGGTAAACAAGGGAGACAACACACCCAAGTACCCAAAGGGCAGCCAAAAAACAAAGCAGTAAAATGGCCAGCAGGGACAGGACCCTATGAACATGTGGAAGGTAACCCCAAGCCCCAAGGGCAGTACTTACAGGGCACCTAGGGAAGGGAACCCTAGGCGCATGCAGGCAGAGTACTGGAGAATAACTCCTGGCTTTCGCACCCTTAGAAGACAGCCACCACACTCGATGTACAGTGCTGAAACTATGTCTGGAGCCAGAGCACACGACCGGAGCCTCTAGCATCAGCCTAAGAACTGAAGGGTGGATAGTCGACGTGTGGGGTCTGGGGTTCCACCTTCCCCCTCCCGGGGAGGGGGGAGCTGCACAGACAGCGGCACGGTGACGTGTGACGTCATGATCGTTTGCTCATTTCGTGTAGGGGAGTTCTATCCACTCTCCGGCTTTTGGTAGCAATATTTTCACCAGAATAGGGGTTTGTTTTGGGATGTATACCTTTCTGGGTGCCTGACCCGGTCGATGGCAGACACAGAATGCTTCCGACCACACGGGGGTTTCTATAGGCCATTGCTCCCCTTGCCTCTTCTGAAGGGGGGCCAGGTTCTGGCTAGTGGTCCCCGGTAGGCCCATAGAACTCCATGCACATGACTGATGCCAAAGTCTGACATTAGCATATCAGCCTAGTAAGCTCCGGGAAGCCGAAGGGACTCTCCCCAGAAAATGTTCAGAAATTGATTTTAGACGAATTTTGAAAAAAGAAGAACATTTTGTTGATAAAGAGAACAGCTTCTATTTACTGGATGGATAATGCAGTAATAAAGAGATGCAAGGACCTGTCCGACGCACAAAGAAGAAGAATGTAGTAAGAAGTGTCCACAAAGTGGATATGCAGCTGGTGCCTTTATAGCATTGCTGAGTAATACATAATAAACACAATAATAATGAGTAGGTACATAATAACACAAATAATAATGAGTAGGTACATAATAACAAATAATAATGAATAGGTACATAATAACACAAATAATAATGAGTAGGTATGTTATTATGCTCTATTGTTATATATCATATAAATACATTGCACAATGTTATTATCAGTTACTTTCATCAATGTCAAAAAAAATATTTGGTTAGGGGAAATTCTTTTTTTTTAAGATTTTATTTTTTTCCTTCTTTGTTTATCCTCTGATTTTGTTGTAACCTTCACATAAGGAAAGTGCATACCCGAGCGCATTGACATAGAAGCAATATCTGGGGAAACAGGACATACTGTCCTGTTTTCTGTTTTAGGTCCTCTGGTAGGTTAGGAAAGGACACATTAAATTTAGTTTTCTTGACATGGGAAACCTTAGGGGGACGGGCTGCTTTGTCATGGCGACAGCTTGAAATTCTTGGTACTCCTTCTTATGTTTCTCTCTCTAATACTCTCTT
This sequence comes from Procambarus virginalis, assembly GCA_020271785.1. Classification (NCBI taxonomy): domain Eukaryota; kingdom Metazoa; phylum Arthropoda; class Malacostraca; order Decapoda; family Cambaridae; genus Procambarus; species Procambarus virginalis. The sequence goes on along the minus strand of WNGS01161107.1, from coordinate 2,289,406 downwards.
AAGGGACCCGGCGGCCGAGTGGACAGCACACTGGACTTGTGATCCTGTGGTCCTGGGTTCGATCCCAGGCGCCGGCGAGAAACATTGGGCAGAGTTTCTTTCACCCTATGCCCCTGTTACCTAGCAGTAAAATAGGTACCTGGGTGTTAGTCAGCTGTCACGGGCTGCTTCCTGGGGNAAAAAAACCAGCGTTGAATGTAATGAAACGCCATTTTCTGGGTGAGCCCCGGAGGCTCCCTGGAGCTTATCGGGCTAATGTATGTTATGTTAGACCGGGACACTAGCTATGGAGTTCAGACCTACCAGGGACCAGCGCCAGAACCTGGCCCCTTCAGAGAGGTTTCAGGGAGCAATGGCCCTGGAAAACCCCATATAGTTGGGGGTTTTCCTTATCTGCCATCGACCGGGGTTAGGCACCCAGAAAGGTAGGCGTAACAAAACAAACCCCACATGGTAGAAAACTACAACAAACCGAACAGAAAGGTAGAAAAACTCCCTACAATCACAAGGAAAACAATCAAACAATCACTTTACTGCCGCGCCGGTTGTCCGCGCAGCCCTCCCCTCCCCGGGAGGGGGAGGGGGGGGCCCCGGACCTCACCGCGCCGGCTGCCTTCAGTTCGGAAACTAGGCTTCAACCAACGCGAAAAATCCGCCGACCGGACGGGAGGGAGGGTAGCCAGGGAGCCTCCGGGGCTCACCCAGAAAATGGCGTTTCATTACATTCAACGCTGGTTTTCTGTGGGGAGCCCCTACGGCTCCCTGGAGCTAATTACCCAAAGAGAAGGAAAAAGAGGGACTTACCCGGGAGGCGGCGGCCACAAACTCCTCAACGCGAAGTCGAGACAACTGGCTGCAACCTGCGACCCAAAGCAACACAAGAACGCCGAGGAGCAGGGACGTTCACCAAATAACGGGCGGCCAGGACCCTGTTCGATTTCCAAAAACCACGCGCCCGAATATTTGCCCAAGACATATTACCAAACACAGCAGCCAAAGCCGCAAACTTCCTAACGTCATGGGCGCGAGGATAGACCGCAGGCTGGCTAGATTTAATAACCCTGCGGACAACCTGGGAGACCCGAGCCCTGGAACAGGGAACGAGGGAAACTGGATCAACCCAAAGCGCATCCCCAGCCACACCGGCCGAAGCGCGCAAGTAACGGCGAAGCGCCGCAACAGGACACAACACATGATGCACCCCCGGCCGAACCAACCAAGCATCAATGACCCATGGACCCCTCCGGAAAGCAGCCGTCTCGTTCTTCGCCAGAAAAGAAGGAGAAGGCTGTAAACGGACAAACTTACCCCCAGGACCGAAAGAGCAGAAACCCCTGCGCCGGAGGAGAGCATGAAGCTCCCCTACCCGGCCCCCAGAGGCCAAAGCCAACAAAAACAAAGCCTTGGAAAAACAATCAGGAACCGAAGGGGCCACCACAAAACGAGAGGAGGAAAGATAGGAGAGCACCCGGTCCAAGGACCAGGACGGCTCAGGAGGCGCATGAGCAGGCCGGAGGTGAAACATAGCACGAGAAAGCTTACGAAAAGGGGCGGAAGTGACATCCACCCCAAAAGCAAGCGCGAGCGGCTCCGCCAGCGCCGCACGATACGAGGCGACAGTATTAGGCATCAAATGACGGTCCTGAAAAAGCCAAGAAAGAAAGGACAAAACAACCCGATCCGAAAGAAAAGACAACCTACGAAGAGCCAGAAAGTGGCGAAAAGAACGCCAGGAAACCTCATACTGCCGCCTAGACGAAGCTCTCAGGTGGGACACCATCAATGAAGCCACCTGATCACCATAGAAATGGTGATACACCCGCGTCAAAAAGACCAGACGCGAAGAGCAGAGGAGAAGAGCGAACCAGCCCTGTACCGGACCGGACCGACCTTCTGAAAGAGGCGGAGCCGCGGGAAACGTCCCGGGTTCGGGCACCGAGCGAGGAGCACAGGAAACCAAGGCTGGGCTGGCCACCAAGGGGCCACAAGGACTACCCTCCCTGAGAAAGTCTCCAATTGGACCAGAACTCGAAGCAACAGCTGGACCGGAGGAAAGAGGTACAGGTAACCCCACCTCGACCAGTCCTGCTGAAAGGCATCCACCGCGAACGCCTCGCAGTCGGGGAAGGGAGTCACATAAATCGGGAGACGCCGAGACCACGCCGACGCGAAGAGGTCCACATCTGGGAGACCGTACGTCTGGCAGATCCAACGAAACGAGGCGTCGTCGACCGTCCACTCCGTGGAAAGGGGAATGAAGCGAGACAGACCGTCCGCCAGAACGTTGGACACTCCCCGGACGTGAACCGCACGGAGAGCCAAACCCCGAGAATCCAGGAGACGAGCCACTCGAAGGGACCAACCCCACAGAGGCAAGGACCGAAGAGAACCTCCGCGGTTCAGGCAATGAACCACCGGAGAGCAGTCCGAATGGAGGCGAATGGTCGAACCTTGAGCGACCCGAATCCTCCGAAGGGCGAGCCAGACAGCCGCGAACTCCCGAACCGTGCTGTGAGCCCGACGGAATGACGGACCCCACCGACCCTGGCCTGCCTGGTGAGCACTGGTCACAAAACCCCAGCCGAGGGACGACGCGTCCGTGAACACATCGAGCGAGGGCTCGGGGAGGCGCCAAGGCACCGAACCCCGAAAAACCCGAAGAGGAAGCCGGTGACGCAGCAACCGGCGTAAGAACCACGGAGGACGAACCCAACGATCGCGAGAGAGGCGGAAAGGACGTTCCCGAAGGAACCAAAACAGACGCCGAAGCCAAACCCGACCCGGCGGGTAGACTAGCATGGCGAAGTTGAGACTCCCGCACAACTGCTCGAGCAACCGCCGAGTGACCCGGTACCCCTTCAGAAACAGCAGACGGCGGTCCTGCAGCCGCTGCAGCGCCCCAGGAGGGAGAGACAAGGAAGCAGTCCGAGAATCCCAAAGAAGACCCAGCCAGGTCCGAACCCGGGAAGGAACCAGATGGGACTTCCTCCAGTTCACCAGGAACCCGAACCGGGCGAGCTGGGAAAGAACCACATCCCTGGCGAGCAGACACGCGGACCGACTGGGAGCCCACACCAGCCAGTCGTCGAGGTAGGCCAAAACCCGAATCCCTAGAAGACGCAGACGGGTCACCACAACCCGGGTCAGACGCGTGAAAACGCGAGGTGCCAGATTCAAGCCAAAAGGGAGGCACCGAAAACGGTAAGCCTGATGCCCCACCACGAAACCTAACCAGTCCCTGAACCCCGGATGAATAGGAACGTGCCAATACGCGTCCTTGAGGTCCAGGGACACCATCCAAGCACCCGGCTCCAACAGAAGCCGGACCTGAGACAGAGTAGTCATCCGAAAGGAGGGGCAAGGAATCCAGAGGTTCAGACGGGACAAGTCCAGAATGAACCTCAGATCCGCACAGTCCCGTTTCGGCACTGGAAACAGACGGGAAACCCATCTGAGGGACGTAGTCGTTTCGACCACGCCCAAGCGCACCCACTCCAAGATGACGTGACGAAGCGCAGGGGAAGAAACCTGCCCTGTTAACCCCGAGCCCCCCAAAGGAGGACGAGTCGCCCAACGCCACCGCAGGCCGGATGACACGACCGAAAAGGCCCACAAATCGTGGGACCAAGCGTGGGCAAACAGAGCGAGCCTCCCCCCCATCGCCCCGTCAACGGGGCAACCCGCGAAAGGGCCGACGCCCCTTACGAGAACCCAACCGTCGAACAGAGCGATCACCGCGCCGACCAGACGACGCAGGCCCCGAAGGGAACGACGGCTCAGAAACTGGCACCAATGGCCTACCCCGACCAGCGGACCCCGGAACCCTGGCACGACCTCTCCGAGACCGACGAGAAGTACCGCTCCGGAGAAGCAACAAGTCCGCCATAGGGCGACAACTAGACGAAGCCGCGTGCAGAAACTGAGAGACCGCAGACTCTGCAAACAGCAACGGACAAAACGGAGACGAAAACCTAAGAGCCAGGGCCCAAGCGGAATCCAAAGAGAGGGCGAGCACAGCCTGACGGCACGCGAGGCGAGAAGCATAGAACAGAGACACCGCTTCCTTCAGGATGGGCGCAAAAAGCTTCAACAGAGCAGCAGAAGCCCGAGCAGCCGAAGACAGCGCCCCGGACGAAGGCCCTTCACTCAACGCTCCCACATCCTCCTCAAGCCAAGCCGAAGACAGCTCGAGAAGGGAAAAGAAACGCAAGACCGAAGCCAAATGCCCACGGGAGCGCAAATCCTCCGCAACCAACGAAGCCGAAAGCTGAGGAACCTGCACATGAAGCTGGAAAAGACCAACATCCCGAGAAAGCACGGGAGCGAATAAACACGCATTAAGGTGCTCAAACTCGCCCCCCAAGTAAACCTGCAGAAAACTAGCAGTTTCTCGCCAATCAAGCGTGCGGGTCCGACAGAACCCGTGCCACGCCCCCAACGAAAAGAGAGGGCAGTCTGCTAGCCAGGAAGACTCCGGAACCTCCAAACGCACCCAAAAACGGGAAGAAGAACCGAACTCAAACGAGGACGGATCCATTGGGGAGGCATAATCCGGGTCTCGGCAGAGGTATGCAGCAAGAGCTTCCCGAGCCACCTTCGCGGAGAGCCGGGAAGTAGCAAACCCCTGAAAAGACGGATCCGAAGTACCCAAAGGCACCCGGAACCGAACCCGGGGAGGAGCCGAACCCAAATCATACTCATACAGGGAAGGGGGGTAAGAAAACCCCTCCCCCTGCAACAGTAAGCCCCGCGGGGAAGGCAAAAGCACCCAAGCAGGGTCACAAGGAGCCCAAGGCCCCCAGGTCGACTCCTCCCCAGCCCCAGGATCCCCCACATCGGGACCCGGGGCGGAGCCGTCCTCCAAACCCTCCACCCCTGAAGAAAAGGCAGAGTCCAAGGGAAAGGCTGACAAGAAGGGGGTCTGCTGGTGGGACCCAGAAGCCTCGGTAGGAGGTATCGGCTCAAATGCCTCCGTCCCCCACCCGGATGGGGCAGCCCCCGAAGCAGCCCGAGTCTCACCACCAATGAAACCCTGCGCCGATGCCGAAACCTTCCGACGCTTAGGAGCCGGACACAGGGGGGAGGCTCAGGAAGAACCACAGGGGAAGGACCAGAGGGCGCGGCTGGAGTCAGAGCCATAGCGACCAACGCCCCCAGGTCAGGGTCCCGAAAACCAAAACGGGGCAGCCTCGGGGCATCCAGGTGGGAAACTAACCTAGCGCGTTGCAATAACCTAAACCTAACATGCAACGCTGATGCTGCCTGTACCCTGACGGGGACATCCTCAGAGTAAAACTGGAGCACAAGCAGAGAACACGACTCGCAAGACTCAGGGTCAAAGGTGTCATTGACCCAACAGGCAGCATGACGGAGGCAAAACAGGTGACTGTCACCCTGAGACAAGGGCACATCGCAACCTTCAAACCCGCACAAGGCAGGCTGGAACTCGGGAGACGCATCCATGGGTCCCCGAGCCCCGACAGGGGTTTCCAGGGCCCGTAGGTTAGCAACTACGGGAAGCCCGGGCAAGGTGTTGCGTAACCGGTGAAGAAACCCAAAAACAAGGGTAAAGATTAATACTGAAAACCCCTGGGACGTGTACAAGCACGGGGGCCTAGCAGAGGGCCACCAAAACAATACCAGGGGAACTATGGGCCCACAAGGCAGAGCCTCCACCAGGCAAAGTAAAACAAAACAAAAGAAAAACCCCGCAAAAGTACACCGTCCCCAGAGGCAACAGGCACCGGTCGCCGCGTAGGTGGCAGGCAGCGCAACACCTTGGCGCCCTAACCAGCACAACACCACTCCCTACCCAAGGCCAAACAAGAGCCCCAAGCCCCAGCTGGCCCCAAGGGCGAGGCAAATGCCGAGCAGCAAGAACCTCTACGGGAGCGGTTCCCGAACGCCCCAGAGAAGATAACCCTGACACGCAAGGGCAGTACTCACAGGGCGCCTAGGGAAGGAAACCCCTAGACGCATGCAGCCCCGGCACTGATGAAGTACTCCTGGCCACCGCAAACCACAAAAACAGCAGAGAACGCCACACGAGGCAAAAACCGCAAGGAATTTGAGGCCAGAGAAGCGTGTATCCCGGTTGACACTAGCTTGCGAACTGAAGGCAGCCGGCGCGGTGAGGTCCGGGGCCCCCCCCTCCCCCTCCCGGGGAGGGGAGGGCTGCGCGGACAACCGGCGCGGCAGTAAAGTGATTGTTTGATTGTTTTCCTTGTGATTGTAGGGAGTTTTTCTACCTTTCTGTTCGGTTTGTTGTAGTTTTCTACCATGTGGGGTTTGTTTTGTTACGCCTACCTTTCTGGGTGCCTAACCCCGGTCGATGGCAGATAAGGAAAACCCCCAACTATATGGGGTTTTCCAGGGCCATTGCTCCCTGAAACCTCTCTGAAGGGGCCAGGTTCTGGCGCTGGTCCCTGGTAGGTCTGAACTCCATAGCTAGTGTCCCGGTCTAACATAACATACATTAGCCCGATAAGCTCCAGGGAGCCGTAGGGGCTCCCCACAGAAAAACTAGAAAAATCAATCAGAGTCATTGAAATAATTAGGTAATTATCTCTTTGTGGCAACTCCGGCCTGACAGCTGGCGATCAACAGACCGTCTGGGACGCACGCTGAGTCAGCGCCTGTTTTTGCCAGACTTCCCCGCCCTATGCGGGCAATATATGCCACTTACGACTTTTTTATTATTTTTCCCATGATCAGAGAACACAAATTGACATGTTTAGAAAAAATTTTTTTTTTTTTTTTGGTATGCGCCTGTGGTAACAAATGCTAATTAACCCTGAGCAACACAAGGGTTAAGAAAGAGATCTAGGGGTGGTTCTAGATAGAAAACTATCACCTGAGGACCACATAAAGAATTGTGCGAGGAGCCTATGCCACGCTTTCTAACTTCAGAAATGCTTTTAAATACATGGATGGCGATATACTAAAGAAACTGTTCATGACTTTTGTTGGGCCCTAGAATATGCAGCGGTTGTGTGGTGCCCATATCTTAAGAAGCACATCAACAAACTGGAAAAGGTGCAAAGACATGCTACTAAGTGGCTCCCAAAACTGAAGGGCAAGAGCTACGAGGAGAGGTCAGAGGCATTAACACTTTCGGGCTTTCGATGCGCACCCCGGCGACCAATATTTTTCTCTCGTTTCTGCTCAGTCAACGCCGCCTCGCGTTGCGCGATAAAATATTTGTATAAATTTTATTTATTGTGCGATTTTGTTTGGGATAGTTTAGAAATGTTCGCCATGAAATTTACGTTTTTTCTAATAACCTAAGAGCTTATGAAAGAAAACGGCATGGCAGTGAATCGTCTTGGTATAACAATTGTATTATTGACACGACGAGTACGATCGACGTAGTTTTCATGTTTTTTGCAAGTCGAAGGCATCCTTATGTGACGGTTTATACTTATGTTCTTCTAGAACATTCTATTGCGAACACATTGGTACAAAAATTAAATAGGTACATCCAAAAATAATGTCAGGACAGTGAATTGAATATACACTTTTCGATGCATTTTCGCCCGATATGCCGCCGCGGGTAACACTTCAGCCACTTCCCACACTCTTGTTGGTCAGTTGCGACATTGATTCTATATTTATATGCATATGTCCGTATAGAGAATTTTATTGCGGTTCCAATGATACCATAATCAACGATGTAGGATAAATGTGGTCTTCGCAATCATTAAGAGAGTGGAAACATTTTGTTGCTGTTTGGCGCTTTCGGCATGTGATCTCAATAGGTTTTTATTTAGTGTTGATATTCCTTCTGCTTTGGCAGCATTTTATATGTATGTTCTTATAGACAATTCTATTGCGAACACAGTGATACCAAATTTAACCCTCAAACCGCGCATATCATATATAAATGATATCAGTGACAAAACCGATATCGCGCACATCATTTATATATGATTTCGTGTCTAGCGCTATAATTTAAACACCCCGCCTGGGATAGGGGCAGCAATAGTACAGCCACGACTGATAGTTGCCAGATCCCACCTAGAAAAAAAATCCAGCCCAACATTTTTGAGAGTGAGAGCATCAGTATTGTGCCAGCCACCAAGGCTGGCGCACGCAGCACGAGCTCACAGCACCGCTGTTCAGCTTGTGACCACAGCATCGCCTACAAATGCCAAAATATAAGTGATACTGCTATTATTTAGCAGTGATAGTATTACTGAAGCCCCCTGACTTTGATAAAACTGACCAGGATTCTGATAACAGCTTGATTGTGGAGATATTTAGCGCTGTGCTCGATGGAGGGAGGAGTACGGCTGTGGAGGGAGGATTGTGGCGTTGTCTTCTGACTGTGTGTGGCCACCATTTATTGACTGCACTCACCATACCAGCTTAGTGGTTCGCTATGGTGAACACAAATGTAGATACTTACATATAACGTGTGTATAGTGTGAGATAACAGCGAGAGGAGTAGGTTGGGAGCCGCCATTTTGGTGAAGGAGGAGCGTCGTCTGCAGGAATTATCGTGTTGTTTACTGGTGACCACAAAGGGTCTTTGGGCACCATACCAGCTTATTTGTACAAGTATGGTGAATAAAACAGGTAGATACTTATATATAATGTGTGTATATAGCATAATAACACCACAACCAATATTGTTGGAGGAGAAATATTAGTGTGTGTGGCCTTGAGGGTGGCCGCCGATCAGCTGACTGTGGAGTAGCTACGTCTTTGTGCGTTTACTCACCATACAAGCTTAGATGTACAGTTATGGTGAACAAAACATGTAAATACGTATATATAACGTCTGTGTATAGTGAATAAATGCAAAAACAGTATTGTGGGAGGTAAATGAGGGTGAGTGAGGTGGTGTTGAGGGAGGGCGTGGCAGTGAGTGGCTCGCTGGTGTGTGGCGGCCACTCCTCGTTGCTTTTTGACTCACAAGACCAACTTAGTAGTTCGTTATGGTGAACAAAACATGCAGATACTTATATATAACCTGTGTATATAGTGTAACAACAGCAAAACTATTTGTTTATTGTTTTATGAACATAATAATTGAATCACTTATATGCACACCATAATTTTGAGTACAGCGATGGTTCACACATTTTATAATATAAATATACCACAATTCACTGTATGGAATAATATTACTGCAAAAAACTAAGAAAAAATCAATCAGAGACATTGAAATAATTAGGAAATAATATATTTGTGGCAACTGCCGTCTGACAGCTCGGGCGGAGTAGACCTCGTCTGGCGAAGGCTCTGCCAACGCCCCTTTTTTGCCACACTTCCCTACCCTACTGCGGCTAAAATATGCTACCTACGATTTTTTGTTATTTTTTCCGTGATCAGGGAACAAAAATAAACAATTCTATAAGACGAAAGAATTTTTTGGATTTTTTTTTTTTGTTGCGCCTGTGGGTGTGAATTCCATTTGGGCCCCTAGCGGTTTGAGGGTTAAATACGTAGGCCTACAAATAGTGTCAGGACAGTTAAAAAGAGTAACACTTTAGGTCGTACCGCTTAGGCTCGCGTAACGCCGAAAGCACATAGGATAAGTTTTTTTTTGGCTTCGCTGACAGCACGAAAGTGTTAAATATGCCAAAACTAGAAGACAGAAAAAAAAAAGAGGCGATATGATCACTACATATAAAATAGTAACAGGAATTGATAAAATCGATAGGGAAGATTTCCTGAGACCTGGAACTTTAAGAACAAGAGGTCATAGATTTAAACTAGCTAAACACAGATGCTGAAGAAATATAAGAAAATTCCCTATCGCAAACAGAGTGGCAGACGGTTGGAACAAGTTAGGTGAGAAGGTGGTGGAGGCCAAGACCGTCAGTAGTTTCAAAGCGTTATATGACAAAGAGTGCTGGGAAGACGGGACACCACGAGTGTAGCTCTCATCCTGTAACTACACTTGTAGCTACATCCTGTATGCATCCTGTAACTACACTGGATACTCGTTCCATTTTTCTCACCTTAATTCTCATGCTACGTCGCTCTTTTGGTATCGTTGTGTTCGCAATTAAATTCCCTACAGATGTGTATGAATATAATGTACAAAAGCCTGGAGTGCCTCCCCACAGAAAAGCCTAAAGTTACCCGTGAACGAGCACCAATTTGTACACTGCAACCTAATGTGTATACTCGTTCAATTTGATAACATCAATTTTCATGTTACATCTCTCATTTTGGTATCAAATTGTTCGCAATAAAAAGGCGCGTATTTTAAAACTAGTCCCATAATAATAGAGCAATAACTGGAATTTTAACAAATATTTTAATTCTTTAAGCTCATCATCAAAAATATTTATATCTTTCCAGTGTTCTGACAAATTTTTGTGTTACATCTTTCATTTTGGTATCAAATTGTTCACGGCATAAAGGCACGCATTTTAAAACTAGTCCCAACATAATAGCACAATAAATAGAATTTTAACAAATATTTTAAAATTTTGACCAAAACCTATTTATAATCATATAAGTGTTTGGACATCAAGTTTCATGTTACATCTTTCATTTTGGTATCAAATTGTGTACATTCTAAAGGCGCTTATTTTGATACTATCCCGAGGTTGAATGAATAAAAAATGAATTTTATACAATATTTTTGTAGTGGACGCAAGTCTGGTCCAAAGCTAGTATTCAGGAGAAAAATAATGGACGAAAGTCCGGTCCAAAATGACCGATAGTGTTAAGAAAAATACAATTTGTTTAAAATAATTTTAAGTGATGACCTGACGATCCAAATTTCAATGCTTTTCCATGGAATCTGGATTTTTTCTAAATCTGAATTCAGAGGAAAAATTTGGTGGGCAGATTCGGTCTGGATTTTCACAAAATCCACTGTCAGTGAGTGGATGTTGGAGTGTTACTGTTTAAAAATAGTGAGAATAAACAAGGTGGACTTGGATAGCCTTTTATAAATTAATAAATTATAACGTGGCCATTACATTTGTAGAAAACAGTGCAAGATCTAAAATGCATTAAGCAGAATAACATACGAGAAAAGGATAAGTAAGCATGCCATGAGTGTAAATTGTCAGCCACACTTCCATGGAAATAAACATTTCATTCACCTTGGGTTCTAGGAGACTCGAATCACAGACACTTGTGTGAGGCAGAAACTCGTTGCCCAGNGCCCAGGTGACTGTGGGGCAGTACCTGGAGAGGAAATTGTCACTGTAAATCATGTAGTGATATAATTGTAATCTGTAGAGATGTGTGTAGACTGACTAGAGTTTGGGACCAGTCAGTGTAGAAATCATCATATAAATGATCCAGTCTGGCGATTCTGTATAATCGTTCAGCCTTGGTTAGTGCCATGGTACCTCATTATGTAATTAGGCCAGGTTAGAGTTAATTAAGCAGGCCCGTGGGGCAGGGTTATTAGTGGATATCCTGAGGTCTGTATATTCCTGGTGATTAATTTACATTGTTTATGGAGGCCATTTCCATATGTTTCATTTGCATGTTGCATGTATGATGTGTGGTGAGTCAGTAGATGTGATCGCTGACTGATTGCCTAATGATGTCATTAGCATGGGGGGCATGCTGACGGTATCATTATGTGCAGGTTTGTGCAGTGTTATCAGGTATACGTTATTACTGTCCTAGGAACTGTGTTGAGGATTTAAAGGGACCCTTTGAGTATTCAGGGAAATTCTCAGTCACTTAATGGGAGCGAGCAATTTGTTAATTTGCCTAATTATGGGAGAATTAGTGCCAGCTGTCCGCGTAGAGCGACGGTGCCTTATATTAACGTAAATTGTCTTGCTGAAGCCACCGGGATCGGGCGATCTTTTGCAACGTTTGCAAGATTAGGGGCAGTAATATGGTATACCTTGATTGTTGCAAAACCGTGTCATTACTGTGTGGGCATAGTAATTAACGAGTTGCAGTAGTCGCAACCGTATGTGGGCAGTGCTATTTTATGTTGTTTGCATGCCATTATATGTGTGACCTATGTAACCTTAGGGTTACTTTGTTTCTTTAAGTTGTGTTGAGAACTTGAGGATTCAGTGAGTTAATTAGGGGTAATTAACTGGATAAGGGGGTGCACACTTGAAGTTGTTGAATGAGTGAGTGCTGTTATGGGAGAACAGTGTTGAACTTGAGCTTGTGGGAATACGTTCCGGTGCAATTAATTGTCCGTGTGACAATTAATTGACCACTCTAGCTAATTATGTAATTAGCATTCTCATCATGAATTCACGTAGTGGGAGAGGATCTGTCAGAGTCTGTCAGTGATAGTGTTAACGTCAGTTGCTCGAGACTAACTGCCTTTCGGGTTGGGGCAATTAGTGGCTCATGATAATTAGTGGAGTAATTAACGTCTGGAGTCTTGAGGACTCAGATGACTCGGTAAAGCGAGGTCATGGGGTTAGCATAATACGTTATATTAATCATATTCTGTCTGGTGACAGTGGATTAAGTTGCACTCATTGTTAATTAGTAATTAACTCCTCTTCCGTGAATTCACAGTGTTTGATGAGACCTGCTTAGGCAGTGCGGAGTGAGACGTATTTATGTATGATTAATTATCGGTCCTGGTGACAGTTAATTAATTGCTCGAGGTTAATTAGGGTAATTAGCACTCATTAGTAAGTAAAAGTAATTAATGATACACAGACTGTTGAGAAGCCACCCACTTGGGGTAGGCTTAGTTAACGTAACTCAATTGGGATGTAATTAGTGGTCCGTTTGACCTTAATTAAGAATTACTCACTGAATACTGGCAAGGAGTCAAGTGTGATGTAATTTAAGAGTTTGAGTTATTGAGACAAGAGGACTTGTGTTAACGTAGAGTACTATCATGTTGTGTCTAGCGTGAGACACTTGTTTGTGATTAAAGTAGTACTTGTTGCTGACTGCTGTGATCAGTCAATTTCCATCATTATTCACATAATCAATGTTGTAATTGATTAAGGCAATTTCTTTTGGTTATCGTCTAGTGACGAGGGTAAAGTAACTTAGGGATGAGTGGAGCTGTGTCCCAGAATCCCACCTTGCCTGACTTTGTTCACTTTAGTTGTGATAGGGGGAGTCACTGTTAGACTACCCACCTGATTACGGGGGTCGCTCCTGTTGGGCGGGAGGACCTTAAGTTCGTGATTAGAGTAGCTGACACTTAAGTCGTGTCACTATTGATTGCTTGCTTGTGTCATCAGTGGATAACTTTTGTTCAGTTCATGTTGTCAGCCCGAAGTGTCAGCAGGATGGAGCCTGCTGTCATTTCTCGAGGGGCTGTTGAATAGCTGTGTTGCAAATGCCACTGGTTGGACTTTAACGTAATTAAATCACTCGCTGCGGTGTAACTTAGTCTGTGATATTTTTCTTTGAATTTGCAATATTGCGTCATCAGTGGGCACACCTGTGTTCAGGTTAGTTCAGTATGCAGCCACACAGCAAGGGTTGCTATTTAGCTGTTGGTTATGGTGCCACTGGATGGACATTAACGTAAAGATTAATTTGAGGAAGGGTGCTGGAGTTGCCAGTGAACCCATTAGTTATTGATGTCATTGAAGGGCTACTGATTTGATTGCATTGCAACCGCTATTGCAGGTGTAGACTGCACTGAGGCGTAGAACAGTTAGGAGGTTACTGGAGACGTGTTTCAGAACTCACTGTGTCATTTGTTGTAATTGTGATTATAGATCTGTTAGTTCTTGCTTGCTTGTTGATTCCTCTGTGGGCACGCTTATGTTCGAGTTAGTTCATTATGCAGTCCGAGGGGCTGGTGTCTAGCTGTCATTGATAGTGTCACAGGAAGGACTTCGAGTAACGTCATTGGCATTCTTTTGTTTTGATGTAGTAGTCTAGTCTCTTGTTATAAATAAATTGTTAATTTTGTTAACAGTCTTTGATGTCAACCTTCAACTATCCTGTGCCACACCCATGTTCTGATATATTGATATTGTTGTTTTGATCTTTGATATGACGGCTGTGCTCTTGGAAATTCGAATTCCAATTCATAGCGCCACAACAAATATAAAATTTGATTGTGAGAACCCGTCGGTTACCCTTTATTGGTTTTAATGTCATGTTTAACTAGGAGGAACCAGCGGCCTATTGTGGACAGGTTTTCACCCCTGCTGGTGGAAGCCTGGCGGTTTGCTCCCGCTTCTCCTTTTTCTACTGGACTCATGCTTAACTGCCAAGAGCAGCCTTTAAACTTGTAGTCCACCTCCTAAGGGAGGTAGGCGTAGAGAAAAATCTCACAGATATCTGATTGGAGGTTTGCCGTGTCCTCTATGTTGTCTTCTGTCATAAAAATCCTAGTGTCATCTGCATAGGATGATACAGTACTGTAGGTTGTGTCCTTGTCTATGTCCGATATGAGGATGAGAAAAAGTACTGGAGCAAGCACAGTACCCTGGGGGACTGAGCTCTTTATGGTTGATGGTCCGGATTTTATTTTGTTAACTATTACACATTGGGTTCTATTAGTCAGGAAATTGTAGATCCATCAGCATATTTTTCCGGTAATTCCTTTTGAACGCATTTTATGGGCAATAACACCATGGTCACATTTGTCAAAGGCTTTTGCGAAATCTGTGTAAATTACATCAGCATTTTGTTTGTCTTCCATGGCATCTGGTGCCATGTCATAGTGGTCCAGCAACTGTGATAGGCAAGAGCGCCCTGTTCTGAAACCATGTTGTCTGGGGTTATGGAGATGCTGTGATTCCATGTATTTTGTGATCTTACTACTTAGCACTCTCTCAAAGATTTTTATGATGTGCGATGTTAGTGCTATCGGTCTGTAATTTTTTGCCTCTGCCTTATTTCCTCCTTTATGGAGCGGTGCTATCTCTGCTGTTTTTAATATGTCAGGGATAATGCCAGTATCTAGACTTTGTCTCCACAGAATGTGAAGGGCCTGCGATAGTGGTTTTTTACAGTACTTGATGAATATGGAGTTCCAAGAATCTGGGCCTGGTGCAGAGTGCATAGACATACTGTTTATGGCTTCTTCAAAATCCAGTGGGGATAGGGTGACATCTGATATATGATTTAATGTTGGTATCATATCCATGAAAAATTCATTTAGGTTATCAATCTTCAGTGTGTTTAGTGGCTCACTGAAAACAGAGTCGTACTGATTCATCCGTATTTCGCTCATTTCTTTGTAGTAATCAGTGAAAGTGCCATCTCCCTTTCGCAGGGGCCCGATACTAGATGTGGTTTTTGATCTTGATTTTGCATGGGAGAAAAAATATTTCGGATTTCTCTCTATTTCACTGATGGCCTTTTGCTCTCTTTGTCTCTCCTGGGTTTTGTATGATTCTTGTAGCTTTAGTTCAATTGTTTCTATTTCTCTCCCTAACCGTTTTCGCCGTTCTTGAGACAGGGTGCGACTCTCAAGTTGTTCCGCGATTCATTTCCTTCCCTATAGAGGGAACGACGTTCCTGTTCCAATCTGCATCTCTTCCTCTTTTTTCTTAGGGGTATGCGGTTTGAACATATTTCTAGTGCTACTGCGCTTATTTTTTCCAGACACTGGTTCAAGTTTGCATTTTCTAGCTGTTCTTCCCAGTTTATTTCTGTGAAGTCTTGGTTTATTTGCTCCCAGTTTATCTGTTTGTTTATCTGTTGAACTTGCTGAAATCTCCTCCATCGGGAATCGGGTCTGGTTTTGAAGGTCTATTCCCCATGCTAGTCAGAACTTCAATTAAGTTGTGTTCTGAGTAACAGGTATTTGTAATCAATATGTCCTGATCAATTCATCATTATTAGTGAAAATGAGGTCCAGCGTGTTCTCCTTCCTAGTTGGTTCAACTATTTGCTGGTTTAAGGCAAACCTGTCGCACATCTGTAGCAGGTCATTTGCATGTGCCTGTTCATTTAGGTTACTTCCTGGAATTTTCTCTGATACAACCATATCAGCTATGGTCTTCCATTTCAGGTGCCGTAGGTTGAAGTCCCCAAGAAGGATGATATTTGGGGGCCGGATTTGTGTGGGTTTCCAAGCAGTGCTCTATTTTCATTAGTTGGTCTTTAAACTGCTGATGATTTGCCTCCGGTGACTAATATACAAGGACAATAACTACATTTAAGATCCCTATTTTGATTATTAGCACTTCCACCAGATCATTTGTGATGTCTTCTCTCAGAGGGAAGAAAAACCCAGGGGGGTCCAGTGGGGCCCAA
Organism: Procambarus virginalis; assembly: GCA_020271785.1. Taxonomy (NCBI): domain Eukaryota; kingdom Metazoa; phylum Arthropoda; class Malacostraca; order Decapoda; family Cambaridae; genus Procambarus; species Procambarus virginalis. Next base: position 2,273,263 of record WNGS01161107.1, on the reverse strand, counting down.
GGCCCCCAAGTCAGCCCCTCCCCAGCCCCGAGGTCATTCACAGCAGGACCCGGGGCCGAGTCCTCTCCCCAAGCACCAACCCCACAAGACAAGAACGGAGCAGTCGTAGAAGCTGGAAAAAAAGGGGGCCCACTAGTCAGACCCAGAAGCTTCGGCTGGGAGACAAGACTCGAAAGCCTTTTCGGCCCCCCCCTGGAAGGGGCACCCCCCGAAGCTGCCCGAGTCTCGAGATCAAGTAACCCCTGCTCCGACTCCGAAACCCTCAGACGTTTCGGGGTCGGAAGCAGGAGGGGGGGGGGGAGACCAGAACGAACAACAGGAGGGGAAGGACAAGGTGGTGTGAACTGAACCAGGATCGAAGTGACCCCCTACCCCCAAGTCTGGGTCTCGAAAAGCAAAGCAGGGCAGCCCCGGGGCATCCGGGTGAACAACCAACCGAGTGCGTTGCAATAGATGAAACCTAGCTTGTAACGCACGCGCCGCCTGTACCCGAATAGAATCATCAGAGGATTGGGTAAATTGAGTCACAAGCAAGCAGTAACACTCACAGGACTCGGGGTCGAAAGTATCACCGACCCAACAGGCAGCGTGGCAGAGGCAAAAAACCAGCGTTGAATGTAATGAAACGCCATTTTCTGGGTGAGCCCCGGAGGCTCCCTGGAGCTTATCGGGCTAATGTATGTTATGTTAGACCGGGACACTAGCTATGGAGTTCAGACCTACCAGGGACCAGCGCCAGAACCTGGCCCCTTCAGAGAGGTTTCAGGGAGCAATGGCCCTGGAAAACCCCATATGGTTGGGGGTTTTCCTTATCTGCCATCGACCGGGGTTAGGCACCCAGAAAGGTAGGCGTAACAAAACAAACCCCACATGGTAGAAAACTACAACAAACCGAACAGAGAGGTAGAAAAACTCCCTACAATCACAAGGAAAACAATCAAACAATCACTTTACTGCCGCGCCGGTTGTCCGCGCAGCCCTCCCCTCCCCGGGAGGGGGAGGGGGGGCCCCGGACCTCACCGCGCCGGCTGCCGTCAGTTCGAAAACTAGGCTTCAACCAACGCGAAAAATCCGCCGACCGGACGGGAGGGAGGGTAGCCAGGGAAATCCGGGGCTCACCCAGAAAATGGCGTTTCATTACATTCAACGCTGGTTTTCTGTGGGGAGCCCCTATGGCTCCCTGGAGCTAATTACCCAAAGAGAAGGAAAAAAGGGGACGTACCCGGGAGGCGGCGGCCACAAACTCCTCAACGCGAAGTCGAGACAACTGGCTGCAACCCGCGACCCAAAGCAACACAAGAACGCCGAGGAGCAGGGACGTTCACCAAATAACGGGCGGCCAGGACCCTGTTCGATTCCAAAAACCACGCGCCCGAATATGTGCCCAAGACATATTACCAACACAGCAGCCAAAGCCGCAAACTTCCTAACGTCATGGGCACGAGGATAGACCGCAGGCTGGCTAGATTTAATAACCCTGCAGACAACCTGGGAGACCCGAACCCTGGAACAGGGAACGAGGGAAACTGGATCAACCCAAAGCGCATCCCCAGCCATACCGGCCGAATCGCGCAAGCAACGGCGAAGTGCCGCAACTGGACACAACACATGATGCACCCCCGGCTGAACCAACCAAGCATCAATGACCCACGGAACCCTCCGGAAAGCAGCCGTCTCGTTCTTCGCCAGAAAAGGCGGCGAAGGCTGCAAACGGACAAACCTACCCCCAGGACCAAAAGAGCAGAAACCCCTGCGCCGGAGGAGGGCATGAAGCTCCCCTACCCGGCCCCCAGAGGCCAACGCCAACAAAAACAAAGCCTGGGAAAAATAATCAGGAACCGAAGGGGCCACCACAAACCGAGGAGAGGAAAGATAGAAGAGTACCCGGTCCAAGGACCAGGACGGCTCAGGAGGCGCATGAGCAGGCCGGAGGTGAAACATAGCACAGGAAAGCTTACGAAACGGGGCGGATGTAACGTCGACCCCGAAAGCTAGCTTGAGCAGCTCCGCCAGCGCCGCACGAGACGAGGCGACAGTATCAGGCATCAATCGACCGTCCTGAACAAGCCAAGAAAGAAAGGACAAAACAACCTGATCCGAAAGAAAAGACAACCTACAAAGAGCCAGAAAATGGCGAAAAGAACGCCAGGAAATCCATACTGTCGCCGAAACGAAGCTCTCAGGTGGGACACCATCAACGAAGCCACCTGATCACCATAGAATTGGTGATACACCCGCGTCAAAAACCCAGACGCGAAGAGCAGAGGAGAAGGTCGAACCAGCCCCGTACCAGATCGGACCGACCTGCTGAAAGAGGCGGAGCCGCGGTAAACGTCCCGGGTTCGGGCACCGAGTCAACAGCACCGGAAACCAAAGCCGGGCCGGCCACCAATGGGCCACAAGGAGTACTCTCCCTGGGAATGTCTCCATCAGAACCCGAAGCAACAGCTGGACTGGAGGGAAGAGGTACAGGGAACCCTCCTTAGACCAGTCCCGCCGAAAGGCATCCACCGCGAACGCTGCGCAGTCGGGGAAGGCGTCACATCGGGAGACGCCGAGACCACGCCGACGCGAAGAGGTCCACATCTGGGAGACCGTACGTCTGGCAGATCCAACGAACGAGTCGTCGTCGACCGTCCACCCCGTGGACAGGGGAGCGAGACAGACCGTCCGCCAGAACGTTGGACACTCCCCGGACGTGAACCACACGGAGAGCCAAACCCCGGGAATCCAGCAGACGAACCACTCGCAGGGACCAACCCCAAGAGTTAAGGACTGAAGAGAACCCCCGCGGTTCAGGCAATGAACCACTGGAGTACAGTCCAAACGGAGGTAAAGGGCGATCCCCGAGCGACCCGAATCCTCCGAAGCGCGAACCAGACAGCTGCGAACTCCCGAACCGTGCTGTGAGCCCGATGGAAGGACGAACCCCACCGTCCCTGGCCTGCCTGGTGAGCACTGGTCACAAAGCCCCAGCCAAGAGACGACGCGTCCGTGAACACAACGAGCGAGGGCTCGGGAAGGCGCCAAGGCACCGAACCCTGAAAAACCCCGAAGAGGAAGCCGGTGACGCAGCAACCGACAAAAGACCCCCGGAGGGAGAACCCAACGATCGCGAGAGAGGCGGAAAGGAAATCCCCGAAGGAACCAAAACAGACGCCGCAGCCAAACCCGACCCGGCGGGTAGACTAGCACGGCGAAGTTCAGACTCCCGCACAACCGCTCAAGCAACCGCTGAGCAACCCGAGACCGTCTCATGCACCGCCGAAGGCGGGACCACAGCTGCAGGAACACGTCTGGAGGGAAAGAATGAGTGGCCCAATAGCCCTAAACAAGGACCAGGCCCGAACCCGGGATGGAAACATATGGAAAAACCTCCCGATCACCAGGACACCAAACCCGGCGATCTGGAAGGAACCACACCCCTGGCGAGCAGACATGCGGACTGACTGGGAGCCCACACCAGCCAGACGTCGAGGTAGGCCATACACCGAATCTCAGACACAGACAGGGAACCAAGATCCGGGAAAGATGCAAAAATTTCAAAGTGCTCAGCACAAAATAGGGCAGGCAACAAAAGCAGCCAGCCTGAAGCCCCACCACCAACCGTGCCAGACCCAGAAAAACCTGGGAGGAACGCGCCAAGAGGTGACCTGGAGGTCCAGGGCCACCATCCAGGCACCCGGCCCCCAACAGAAGCCGGACCCCAGAAGGATGGGACGGACCGACCACGTCCAACGTACCCACGAAGATGACACGACGAAACGCAGGGGAAGAAGCCCCCCCCGCCAGCTCTGAACCCCCAAAGGGGGAGAAGCCGTCACCGATGCCACCAGAGGCCGGAAGACGACGCAAAGCGCCACAACAGCAGGACCATGCGAGAGGCAATAGAGCAAGCTGCTCCCCCAGCACCCCGCCAACAGAGAAAAAAAAAAAATATAAATAAAAGTACACATACACATTATGCATATACATATACACAAACAAGATATGACATGTATACACATGCACACACACACACAGCGTACACATGCACAAGCATACACCCAGGCATTAGGAAGCAATGTGGCGGAGGCTGACTCCCTACACAGTTTATAGTGTAGGGATGATAGAGCCCAACAGGCTCAGGAACCTGTACACCTGTTGAACGACGGTTGAGAGGCGGGACCAAAGAGCTAAAGCTCAACCCCCGCAAGCACAACGAGGCGAGTACATACAATGTAAATGTAAAGTACAAGTTGCCGACCAGTGGGCAGAGCACCACACCGGCTAGGCAAAGAAGGCACTAAACTGCATCAAAAGGCCCACCTCGACAGCAAAACCCCAAAGGCCCAGCACAACAACATGTGCCTAGACCCAAAAAGAGCAGTCTGCAAGCCAGGAAGACCCCGGAACCCCAGAAGGCAGAACCAGGTCACATGAGGAAACAAAGCCCCCTGAACCCACAAAAAGGGGGCCCAAGAGGAAGAAACCTCTGGAACGAAACCAAAGAACCCAAAGGAACCCAGAATCGAACCAGGGGGAAGCCAAACCACCACAATTGCCGGCGGAGAACACCACAAAAGGCAAGCGCAGCCCCCATACAGAACCCTCTGGGAAACAGTCAGAACAGACCGAAAACCGAGGGACAAGGTGTGGGAGCAAGCCTAACAGCCAGAAACACTGAGCCCAAACCCATGGGCCCAGAAGCCCGGTGGAAATAAACACCCAAAGGAACAGTAACGGGCAGAAAAAACCAGAAAAGCAAAAAAAAAAACGACAACAGGAGAAGAAAACCCCCTGAAAAAAGGGTGAAAAACTCACCCCAGACGCTCGCTCGCACACCCAGGCGTATGTAAACAAACCGCAACGCCGCCCTGGTGGCCACGCCGGGAAACAGGCAGACGAAAATGGCCGCCAGCAGGGGCTGTGCTGGACGCTAAGAGACAAAACACGCCAGCAAAAGTGGGAAGCAAGCAGACTGGATGGGCTAAAAACTCCGCCCAAAAGCAGAAAACCCCGGCAGGGGCAAACCGCCCCAGAACTGCTAGCAGGCATCCCCCACAGCCCGGGAACCAGCAACAGAGGCCCCGGGGCAGAGCCGTCCTCCAAGCCCTCCGCCCTTAAAGAAAAGAAAGAGTCCATGGGAAAGGCAGCAAGAAACGGCCGCTGGTAAGCCCCAGAAGCCTTGGCTGGAGGAACAGGCTCTAAAACCTCCGTCCCCCAACCCGAATGGGGCAGCCCCCGAAAACCGCCCGAGCCTCTGCCCCAACTAAACCCCGCCCCGACCCCGAAACCCGCAGACAGTCCGGAACCGGGAACAGGGAGGGAGGAGGGCGAACAGCACCGAACCAAAACGGGCGGCCTCGGGCATCCGAGTGGGAAACCAACCTAGCATGTTGCAGCAACCTAACCTAGCTTGCAACACGGATGCCGCCTGTACTCTGAATAGCAATAACATCAGGAGTACTGGAGAACAAGCAGAGAAACTCTCTCGCAAGACTCCGGGTCAAGGTGTCAGGGACCCAACAGGCAGCATGACGGAGGTAAATGGCGACTGTCACCTAGAGACAAAGGCACAGCAACCAACGATCCCGTACAAGACGGGTTGGTACCCGGAAGACACATGCAATGGTCTCCCGAGCCCAGACAGGGGTTTCCAGGGCCCGTAGGTTAGCAACTACGGGAAGCCCGGGCAAGGTGTTGCTAACCGGTTAAGAAACCCGAAAACAAGGGTAAAGATTAATACTGAAAACCCCGGGACGTGTACAAGCAGGGGCCTAGCAGAGGGCTGCCAAACACTACTAGTGGAACTATAGCCACACTATGCAGACCCCCACCAGGCAAGAAAATAAAACAAAGAAAAACCCCGCAAAAGTACACCGTCCCCAGAGGCAACAGGAACCGGCCGCCGCGTAGGTGGCAGGCAGCGCAACACCTTGGCGCCCTAACCAGCACAACAAACTCCCTACCCAAGGCCAAACAAGGGCCCCAAGCCCCAGCTGGCCCCAAGGGCGAGGCAAATGCCGAGCAGCAAGAACCCCTACGGGAGCGGTTCCCGAACGCCCCAGAGAAGATAACCCTGACACGCAAGGGCAGTACTCACAGGGCGCCTAGGGAAGGGAACCCCTAGACTCATGCAGCCCCGGCACTGATGAAATACTCCTGGCCACCGCAAACCACAAAAACAGCAGAGAACGCCACACGAGGCAAAAACACCGCCAAGGAATTGAGGCCAGAGAAGCGTGTATCCCGTTGACACTAGCTTACGAACTGACGGCAGCCGGCGCGGTGAGGTCCGGGGCCCCCCCTCCCGGGGAGGGGAGGGCTGCGCGGACAACCGGCGCGGCAGTAAAGTGATTGTTTGATTGTTTTCCTTGTGATTGTAGGGAGTTTTTCTACCTCTCTGTTCGGTTTGTTGTAGTTTTCTACCATGGGGGTTTGTTTTGTTACGCCTACCTTTCTGGGTGCCTAACCCCGGTCGATGGCAGATAAGGAAAACCCCAACCATATGGGGTTTTCCAGGGCCATTGCTCCCTGAAACCTCTCTGAAGGGGCCAGGTTCTGGCGCTGGTCCCTGGTAGGTCTGAACTCCATAGCTAGTGTCCCGGTCTAACATAACATACATTAGCCCGATAAGCTCCAGGGAGCCGTAGGGGCTCCCCACAGAAA
>WNGS01161107.1:2219656-2251264 GCA_020271785.1 Procambarus virginalis | reverse complement strand
AAGCTAGTGGAACATCTGGAGCGAAAGAACTTTGTAACACGACATCAGCATGGGTTCAGAGATGGCAAATCGTGCCTAACAGGATTAATCGAGTTATATGACCAGGCAACAAAAGTCAGGCAAGAGAGAGAGGGCTGGGCAGATTGCATATTTCTGCCTAGTAATAATAATAATTAATAATTTTATTATTTCGAGGCCATTGGTCACTGAACTGGGGCAACGAAATCGAACGAAACAGACATGGTGCTGTGTGTACAAGGATTAGACCCGTCCACTTGTGCTGTAGTTGTTGTTCCAATAACATAAATAATTTATCAAATAGCAGATGTCTATTATATTACAGTATATTTTGGGTTTTATTTAGTTTAGTTTAGTTTAATTAGGATAATAACGGCTATTAAAACACTTGTTTTAGAAATGATTTATTAATCTGAAACTTTCATGTGTCACTGAACTATGACGACACAGACAAAGGAAAACCAAGTGAGGTTTACAGTACATCCGTAGATGGGGAGGGGTCGGCCGAGCGGACAGCACGCTGGACTTGTGATCCTGGGTTCGAGCCTGGGTTCGATCCCAGGCGCCGGCAAGAAACAATGGGCAGAGTTTCTTTCACCCTATGCCCCTGTTACCTAGCAGTAAAATAGGTACCTGGGTGTTAGTCAGCTGTCATGGGCTGCTTCCTGGGGGGTAGAGGCCTGGTCGAGGCCGGGGCGCGGTGACACTAAAAAGCCCCGAAATCATCTCGAGATAACCTCAAGATGATGATTTGTCCACCCTCATTCATCTTGTTTCATCACAGAAAATGTCTATAAGGAGATTTTACCACATGTAGTTAGCTAGTCACGCTTCGGCCTTTAAATTAATTTACAAAGATATACGTGTGCCACAAATCGGTGAACGATCTCTTTGGAGAGGTGAGGGTGGATGACCTCTCCAGTTGTTGACCGAGTCCACACTGTCTACCGCCTAGCCTTCCTCACAGCTAGTCAGAGGTAGAGGGTATTCCTACGCCAGGTTTACTAAGTTTACTAGCAAGGTTTTAAATTGAACAGCTAATATCTCTTGTACTGAACAACCCAGATGGTTGAACTCTCATAAACTGATGGTAATTGTACAGGCATCTTAGGCAGAGGCTATTTTCAATTACAATATGGCTAGTGAACTGAATTTGAATGTTGTGAATTACTAAATATGGAGATTGTGGTCACATCAACCGCGTGACCCCCTTTTGCTTCAGCTACATCATCAGCGGCCCACCGACCTTGTACCTCCAACTCATGACGTCACTTCATAATTGCGGTGTATGAACCCTGGTCTCAAGCTGTACCTTCATGTTGGCCTAGCGTACATACGTAATCAACTTAGTTGTTACTGTAATTTACTGTGATTGTTAAATAATTCATTATATGTTGCATTACTACAGAGAACCAGCCATCTTGTAATCTTAAACGCTAATCCCTTTAATCCCTGGAGGGATGACCTTCCCTCTGCTGAGTCAGGTCCAGTACCGTCTCACTCCAACTTTCAAAACTCGGTCCCCATGTCTATGAGAATCTATACTGAATAATTCCCTACAACAAACCTAGTTGTTACACTTTGAGGAAAGCCAGAAAGTGGTCCAACGTAAAAAGAAAATGCAGGCGAATGACATTTCAAAAGAAGGAAAAAATACTGGAAATGCTTAAGCAGACGTGACTTTCCCTACCAAGGGAAGAAATCAGGCAAAGACTGAAGCATTCATATCAGATTGAAAAAATGCATCAAGAACAGAAATCAATACAAGAAATAATAAAAAATAAAAAATGCAAAATCTAAAGCAAAAACCACTGCCAGTGTTGGACCTATTTGTATAAGTGAAAGTTCTTACACCGAGGATGACAGAGAAATTAGTGAAATCCTAAAAAAAAAAAAGGCAGAATGAGGACATGTTTAGCACTCCAATAAACAGCATGAAAATGGAAGATTCGGACAACTACGTATATATAACTAATATCAACCTGAGCCTGGCAGATTTTGAAAGAGAAATTGACATGCACTCGGCCCTGGGTCCAGACTCATGGAATTCATTATTTACAAAGTAATGCAAAGTGCCAGTAGCACAGGCACTCTAGTGTGGAGGAAGAGCTTGGACATGGGAGGGAGATACCAGATGCGCTTAAATCAGCAGACATATCCTCTTCACAAGGGAGGGAGCAAAGCATTGGCAAAGAATTATAGACCAGTTGCACTAACATCCTACATAATAAAAGTATTTGAGAGAGTGATTAGGAGTCAGGTCACCATTTTCATGGAGACCAATGACCTCCACAACCCAGGCCAACATGGATTTAGAGCAGGAAGATCATGACTCTCACAGCTACTTGACCACTATGACAAATACTGAGGCATTAGAAGAAAAATGGAATGCAGATGTGATATATATGGACTTTGCAAAGGCATTTGATATATGTGAGCATGGAGTGATAACACTCAAAATGAGGTCAATGGGGATAACAGTTAAAGTAGGAAGGTGGATATTAAATTTTCTGTTATACAGAACATAAAGAATAACAGTCAACCAAATAAAATTGAGTCCAAGCGCAGCTCTGTTCCTCAGGGTACAGTCCTTTCACCACCGCTTTTTCATTATTCTCATATTAGATATAGACAAAAATACAAGTCACAGCTTTGTGTCATCCTTTGCAGATGACACAAAAATCAGCATGAAAGTTACCTCTGCTGAAGACATTAAAAAACTACAAGCAGATATTAATACAGCTTTCAACTGGGCAGCAGAAAATAACATGATGTTAAACAGTAATAAATTCCAGATACTCAGGTACGATAAAAAATAGGACCTTAAACAAATACAGGGTATTAAATACAGTCAAATCTCCCCATAGTAGGAAAGCAGCATGTAAGGGATGTAGGAATAATTGTGTCTGACAACATAACATTTAGGGAGCATAACCAAGCAAATTTGCATCAGCCAGAAAAATGATAGGATGGATTACGAGAACTTTCAAATCCAGGGATCCCATCACAATGGTTGTACTATTCATTATTCACTTCCCCCTTCAGAGCAGGAGAGATTGCGGAAATAGAGGGAATACAGAGAACATATTCGGCATACATAGACGCGATAAAGCACCTAAATTATTGGAATCCTCTCGAAGCTCTCCAAATGTACTCAATAAAAGGAGAAGAGAGAGATATTAAATAATATACATGTGGAAGATACTGGAGGGCCAGGTACCAAATCTACACAGTAAATAACAACATACTGGAGTGAATGATAAGGAAGAAAATGCAGAATAGAAGAGCAGGGGGTGCCATAGGCACAATCAGAGAACACTGTATAAACATCAGAGGTCCGCAGTTGTTCAACATCCTCCTATCGAGTATAAGAAATATTGCTGGAACGACCGTGGACATCTTCAAGAGAAAACTAGATAGCCAAAAAGTGCAGGACCAACTGGGTTGTGGTCCTGCACAGCCTAGTAGACCAAGCTCTCATAAGTCAAGCCTGGGCCCGGGCTGGGCTTAGGGAGTACTGTAGTTGTTGATTTGTGTCTCCTTTGGCCAATTCTTGGGCCACCAATATCATTGTGGTCTCTGAGCCGGGTGCTCCCCCTTTTCTCTCTTCTGCTCATTTTTCGTTCTCCACTTCGGTCTGGTTTTCTTTTCTTTTCTTTGGGCTCTTTTTCTAGGTCATCTTGGCGTCCGGCTACTGTGTGGGTTTCGGTACTGTGCTACTGCTGTCTTTAAAGGAAATACATTTACTTAGTTTTTAAAAGCTGTGTCTGTATTGCACAATCCAGTTTCTTAAAAAATATATACACTTCTATTAAATGCTTTATATATCCCCCCCTAAGATAAAATATTTCCATATATGCTTCCAGGTTACCACTTGGGCACCATTTGACTAATGTTTGTTTTAATAACCTTAAAGATGTCGTGCCATTCTTGCCCACAGTTACTTGTATGCGGTATATAATTGTTTGCAGGTATTCTTGAGGCTTCAGGTGTCTGCTCATTCCATGCCTCGCGCACTATTCGTCTGAGCCTTGGACGGGACACCACAATGGAGGAAATTGACTTGGCTATTCAGGACATCAAGCAAGCAATAGACAAGTTGATTGGGCGGTCATTGTAAAAATATTGGTGTTTGAAAGCATCACTTGAAATGTGTTAAAAAAAAAGCCTTAATGCTGAATAGTAAGGCTTTAGTAAATCATGTAGCTCTGCTCCATATTAAGGTTGATGCTCTGGCAATCCTAAAATAGAAACCAATGTAAATATGTGACTGGATCCACACCACACAGATACCTGCATTATGCACAATGGACATGCTGTATTTACAGAAAACTTTTATATAACTAAATTAATCGTGTATGAGAAGTTGATTCATTATAGTTTATTACAATTTTACAAATTTCTTATTAAAATTTATATGTAATTTTTGGCTAAATATATTTTCAGTTATTACTCAAGACAGATATTTATTGTACTAAGGTTGGATTATATATTTTAATACATTAGTTTCGTTACTATTGTAATTTTTTAATTATCTTTTGGCAGACTGTTTCTTGTAAAGTAGAGTGTGCTTTATATATTGTTGGTGATACATACACCACAAAGTGGATAGGCTAGTTTGTACTTAAAATGGAAAAGTGACTCTCTTCTATTTGGGTTTTATTCAGGTGCATATTGAGACAGAACATGGAGGCAATTTTAATGACAATGCATCAAATTCACTTATTTTATTGAAGCAGAATTAGTCGCACGAATTTAAAACTTATTTTAGAATCATATAATTCTGATCAATTTAAAAAATGATTTTTTTTTTTTTAAGGAATGACCAGCATGTAATTTGTTTATTTTATTTGTAGAAAGTGACTGGCGTTGAGGGGTTCGTGTTGGGGTATGGAGTAATATTTTGGACACACGATCTACTTGACAATATGCTGTGATATGCTGTATTGTGCATGTTTTCATTACCAATTATGTTAAGTATTGATACCACTCAACCCTTGATGTGACTTTGTGGAAATGATAAGATTGACTCTGATACTCTACTGTATAGTAAAATAAGCGAACTCAAAAATATGTCCAGTACAGTATTAGGCATTTTATCTCGGCTGAAAATGCCATGGGTTCTGCTATTATATCAAATAATTTTTAAAACTTCTTTAATCTGGCTTTCTTCTGGTTTAGCTAAAAAAAAATCTACTTTAAATTTTTTTTATTTGTTTTATATATGGTGAAGATGAAGCAAAGTTTAAAGTTTATACAATTTAAACGGACATACTGTATAATATTGAAGAAAAGTATAATGAATAATGTGTGTGTGCCACAGCTGAGTAGGGCAGCAGTCAGTGGTTACAAAGTGTGTGCCTATCTTGAGGTTATCTTGAGATGATTTCGGGGCTTTAGTGTCGGGGCTTTAGTGTCCCCGCGGTCCTGTCCTCGACCTGGCCTCCACCCCAGGAAGCAGCCCGTGACAGCTGACTAACACCCAGGTACCTATTTTACTGCTAGGTAACAGAGGCATAGGGTGAAAGAAACTTTGCCCATTGTTTCTCGCCGGTGCCTGGGATCGAACCCAGGACCACAGGATCACAAGTCCAGCGTGCTGTCCGCTCGGCCGACCGGCTCCGTGGTCCAGGGCTCCAACATAACTGTGTGAAGCCCAGCCGAGGAGCCGGTCGGCCGAGCGGACAGCACACTGGACTTGTAATCCTGTGGTCCCGGGTTCGATCCCGGGCGCCGGCGAGAAACAATGGGCAGAGTTTATTTCACCCTGTGCCCCTGTTACCTAGCAGTAAAATAGGTACCTGGGTGTTAGTCAGCTGTCACGGGCTGCTTCCTGGGGGTGGAGGCCAGGTCGAGGACCGGACCGCGGGGACACTAAAGCCCCGAAATCATCTCGAGAAGATAGCTCTGTGCACACTTTGGCCATGATTGGAATGCTCAACTTAATATTAACCAAGACTCATTTATGCATGACCCCATTAATTGGGGTGTATTGTCATTTCAGTAATACAAAAAGCTAAATGTTACCTTTTGTACGATGAGCTTTTATGTATTCGGTATCTTACATTTTCTATAAAGTACATATTTGAGCATGACATGTTAATAATTTCTAGATTTTGGGCCATTATCTTTTCCTAATTACATGGACTAGGTGATGTGTTTTAACGCTGCTTATTGTAGGTCCCGTTAGGTGCCACCCACTACAGATGCTGTGATCCACGTGTCCCTGTAGTAAGCCAACTACTGGGAAAGCTGGACCAGAGCCTCTTGTAGTAGGTATTCTACAGGGCTCTGATCCAGCTACCCCTGTCATTTTCCCACTACAGGGGCTCTGGTCCAGCAGTACCTGTAGTAAGCCCACTACAGGGGGCTCTGGTCCAGCAGTACCTGTAGTAAGCCCACTACAGGGGACTCTGGTCCAGCAGTACCTGTAGTAAGCCCACTACAGGGGCTCTGGTCCAGCAGTACCTGTAGTAAGCCCACTACAGGGGACTCTGGTCCAGCAGTACCTGTAGTAAGCCCACTACAGGGACTCTGGTCCAGCTGTCATTGTAGTAAGCCCACTACAGGGACTCTGGTCCAGCTGTCATTGTAGTAAGCCCACTACAGGGACTCTGGTCCAGCTGTCATTGTAGTAAGCCCACTACAGGGGACTCTGGTCCAGCAGTACCTGTAGTAAGCCCACTACAGGGGGCTCTGGTCCAGCAGTACCTGTAGTAAGCCCACTACAGGGACTCTGGTCCAGCAGTACCTGTAGTAAGCCCACTACAGGGGCTCTGGTCCAGCAGTACCTGTAGTAAGCCCACTACAGGGGCTCTGGTCCAGCAGTACCTGTAGTAAGCCCACTACAGGGACTCTGGTCCAGCAGTACCTGTAGTAAGCCCACTACAGGGGCTCTGGTCCAGCAGTACCTGTAGTAAGCCCACTACAGGGGCTCTGGTCCAGCAGTACCTGTAGTAAGCCCACTACAGGGGGCTCTGGTCCAGCAGTACCTGTAGTAAGCCCACTACAGGGACTCTGGTCCAGCAGTACCTGTAGTAAGCCCACTACAGGGACTCTGGTCCAGCAGTACCTGTAGTAAGCCCACTACAGGGGGCTCTGGTCCAGCAGTACCTGTAGTAAGCCCACTACAGGGGGCTCTGGTCCAGCAGTACCTGTAGTAAGCCCACTACAGGGGCTCTGGTCCAGCAGTACCTGTAGTAAGCCCACTACAGGGGCTCTGGTCCAGCAGTACCTGTAGTAAGCCCACTACAGGGGCTCTGGTCCAGCAGTACCTGTAGTAAGCCCACTACAGGGACTCTGGTCCAGCAGTACCTGTAGTAAGCCCACTACAGGGACTCTGGTCCAGCAGTACCTGTAGTAAGCCCACTACAGGGACTCTGGTCCAGCAGTACCTGTAGTAAGCCCACTACAGGGGGCTCTGGTCCAGCAGTACCTGTAGTAAGCCCACTACAGGGGACTCTGGTCCAGCAGTACCTGTAGTAAGCCCACTACAGGGGACTCTGGTCCAGCAGTACCTGTAGTAAGCCCACTACAGGGACTCTGGTCCAGCAGTACCTGTAGTAAGCCCACTACAGGGGGCTCTGGTCCAGCAGTACCTGTAGTAAGCCCACTACAGGGGCTCTGGTCCAGCAGTACCTGTAGTAAGCCCACTACAGGGGCTCTGGTCCAGCAGTACCTGTAGTAAGCCCACTACAGGGGACTCTGGTCCAGCAGTCCCTTTAGTAAGCCCACTACAGGGACTCTGGTCCAGCAGTACCTGTAGTAAGCCCACTACAGGGACTCTGGTCCAGCAGTCCCTTTAGTAAGCCCACTACAGGGGGCTCTGGTCCAGCAGTACCTTGTGGTAAATGTAGTGTGTTATAGATTTTTTAAAATTATTCTCTTAGTTGCATTTTACTATGCAAGTGAGAGGTATAGAATAAATTCATCGAAAAATGGTTTATTAAAAATGTTGGTATTAGCATTTGTGAAGTTTGTGTGAACACTTTTATGGGTGTTAGATATTGCCACTGGTAAATGTTCTACATCTTTAACACTGGAGGTGAAGAAGGTGGTATTAAGCAGGTACATACTCTAGGTGTCCATTTCTTTACTTCTGTAGTCAAATGTGTATGAACTTGTAGTATGCAACACTAGAAAGTCTTGCCTTCTCAAATTGGTTTGTTGAGTTTGCATCAGTAAAACATACCAAACTTTAAAGTTAAAATTCAATTCCTGTGAAGGATAAGTTTTATATCAAATTTTATATTAGTTTACAGAAGCCGTGTGCGTTTGTGTCTGAAACCAAATGTGATAACATACAATTGTCTGCATTTGCATTCCTTTTTGTTAATTGTATTTTTTGGCATGTACAGTATTGCTATGTTAATCTTTTAAAAAGTTTATTTCTCTAATAATGGAAAGGTTTTGGACTTTACATTATATGGCAAATTAATTATTGTTATTTGTTTTGCATATTAATAGAGTTTTAAAGGTAATTTTCATGTCATGCTTATTGATGTCTTTAGATTTGGTTTTTTACCTTCTACAGTAATGTATTGCTTGAATATTATAATGTTCTGGGGCTTTCCAATTCAACTAGACATTTATGTGAAAGTATTTTATGTTCATTGGTACCACGAGTCTGTATGTTTGAAGTCTCACTCACTCACTTGGACTATAAGTCCACTCAAGCGAGCATTTACTGTATAGGGGTAATAAAATGAAATGTTCTAAATTTTTAGTTTTTTTTTTTTTTGTATTCAATACAAAATATTTAAATGTATGATAGCCTGTAAGATTTTCCAAGTATTTTCGTATGTGAAAATTTTTAATTTAATTGTGTTTTTGGGGAAAATTAAGTGATTCATATTCTTATACAGTATTTATATTATTTCTTATTTATGCGGCTAAGACAAGTGATGCTTTTAACCCTTACACTGCTGACCAAACCACAATATTGCTTCCTGATTCAGCACCAGCTATTGAAACTGCTCCCAAGACATAATTCTTACATTATACATGTTCGTAAACATGCACTTAATCATATATAAACAATATGTAGCATTTAATAACATATATTATTTCAGTGCCACTACAAGTTTTTCTGATAACATTAACCCTTAAACCGCGCAATACATAAATATATGATGGGAGTAACTGTCACGCAACCGCGCAATACATACATATACGATTGAGGGTCTAGCGTACGATTTTAAATGCCCCGCGAGGGATAGGGGCAGCTATAGTCCAGCCAAGGTCGGTAGTAAACAAACGCAATTTTGAAAAAAATCGTGGGTAACATATGAGGGTGTGAGAGCCTCAGTACTGAGCGAGCAACCAAGGCTGGCACACACAGCATGAGCTAACAGTACTGCTGTTCAGCTTGTGAATGCAGCATCGCCTAAATATGTAACCATATATATGGACCTGCTATTATTTTGTGTTGATAGTATTATAGAAGACTGATAAAAATGGCCAGAATTCTGATAATAGCATGTTGTTAAAGATTCGCTACCTGCAACAAAGTTCCAAGTAGCACGGGCTATGGTGAGCCCGTAACTTGATGATAATTAGTGCTGGGGGGGAAGTTGTCCTTTTGCCGTTTCTGCTTGTGGGCTTTTCCACTTTACCCTATTAGGTTTCTCCTAGGGTTTGGTGCAGTTAACTCCCCTTGCTGCTCTCTGGACTTTTCCATTGGTTCAGGTCGCCAAGGGTGCTTGTACAAGTTCACAGGGATTAGCAGTGTATCATTCCCAGTGCCTGGGCTTCCTGTATGGAACTGTCACCATGCAGGCCCTGGAAAACCTCTGTGGGCTCAGTTGTACTATGGGTACCTCTTCAGTGCCTGCTCTTATTTTATGCGAATTTGTGGGTTGTTTGTTGTCTGTGCCACAGGGTGTCGTTCATATGTTCTGCCTCTGCCATGCTTCCTGCTGGGTTGG
Organism: Procambarus virginalis; assembly: GCA_020271785.1. Taxonomy (NCBI): domain Eukaryota; kingdom Metazoa; phylum Arthropoda; class Malacostraca; order Decapoda; family Cambaridae; genus Procambarus; species Procambarus virginalis. The sequence continues at coordinate 2,241,320 of WNGS01161107.1, read as the reverse complement.
TGAAACATTCAAAAGCGACTTGAGAATGGTCCAGGACGGACCGAAACGTCGTCGTCCCTTCAACTTCTAGTGTGTGGTCTGGTCAACAAACATTCGACCCCTTGTCATGTGGGACTTCTTCCCCACATGTGATTCTTCTTACCCACTCTCCTCTTGAAGTTCAGAAGTATCAGGCTGCGACCACTTTACATTTGAGGTTTCCTGTATTGTAGAGATGTAGGTTGTGTGCCCAGTTGGATGCCCAAGATTTGCCCTGCTTGGTGTTTAGGGTCCGGGATTTGGTGGTGGTGGTTAATTTAACTGTGGTTTCAGGCACACTTCTTCCTTTCCCGGTGAGCAGAGTTTGCCCTTCTTCCATTTCCAGCTCTGAAACGTCTAAGGGTTTCGGAGTTGGGACAGGGCTTAGCTTGGGATGTGACTTGGTCTTATCCGGGGTTTTGCCTCTTCCAACTTAGGTGCATAGGCAGTTGAGCCTCTTGCTTATGCCAAGGCTTCTGGGTCTTTCCAGCTGGCCCCGTCTTTTGAAGCTTCTTGCTTCGACTTCAGTTTACTATCTCGGGCAGTGAGCGTAGACAATGGCTCCTCCCTGGGGCCCTCATCTATGGTTCCCGGGGTTTGGGAGTATGCTTCCTGGGGCCCTTGGGTTCTGTACCTTCTGCAGAGGGCCTTATGTTGCAGGGGTGGGAGTCTTCTTATCCTACCCCTTCCTGTATGAGTTTGGGAGGTGTCTCCTGTATTGCAGGTGTTCTGGGAGGTTCTTTTGAGTCCCTCAATGTATGCCCCTGCTGTTTCCTGTGGGTCTCATGCAGCTGCATGCTAAAGTCCCTCAGTTGTCGGCTGCATTGCTTGCGGACAGCCTTTGTGCCCGCTCATACTTGGGTTCCATTGTGAACTACTACTGCCTCCTGGAGCTTCCTTCTGATTGGCTTTCGAAGAATGTCTCATCCTCCCCACCTTTCCTCCCCTCCTCTCCTAGTCCTCTCCACCTTTCACCCCCTTCCTCTGAATCCATGAGAATTAGATAAGGGGAGTCAATAATTACTAATATTTCATAAATCATTTAACTTAGGCCAATCCGGACCAGCTTATGTACGTTCCATACCCCAGACCTACAGATTTAGGTAAGACTGTCCCCAAGCATTTGACCTCCAACTTTATGCAGACACACACACACATTCTCTCTTATAGTACAGATATATAATAATAAATTAGAGAAATGGAAGCAACATATGTTGTCATTGAATTACATCCCATTTACATGTGATTTTACAGATCGAACAAAAAGCATACATGCTTTTATCTCTTAACAAATGAAATTATACATAATTTACCTTATAAATAATACTGTATAGTATTTTAATATTCTACAGCACAGACTTTGCTAAATAGTCTTCCTGTCTTGGTGCTTTGATACCTTACTTTAACATAAATTTATTAATGCTTTTCAGAATTTTATGCTCTTAATTCTGTAAGAATTATTATTATTATTATTATTATTATTTTCTTATATATAAATATATTAACAAAAAGTTCAGTCATCGGTGTAAAGGTTAAATCTTGATCTGGGCTCATGAATATACTTGATGTAAGTCATACATAGAGCAATGTAATCTCATGAATACAAATAAATTGGGACCAACGCTGATTATGATTTTTCAGGCAAACCGCATAATCTCTTCAATGTTTGTATTCTGCTGAAAAGACAGAATTGTGTGCTTCCTCTTGGGGTAATGGGCTCTTAGCAGTCTGGTGAAGGATAAGGTCATTTCTTTTTTCAATATTCTGCGCCGTTCTTCTAGTACAGCGCAAAATATTGAAATCAATTACAGAAATGTGGTGTTCAATTTACTAGTGTGTGACATATAGGCACATTAGTAAATAATGAATAGGTCAAAATGGGGAGTTGTTTCTTAAATACCAGTTATCATATTTTAAAGTTTTTTTTGTCCAGAGAACCTGGATAACTAATAATTTTTAGTTTTTGAATGGTGCCCAAATTTTTGGATTATTGTATATTGTGAAATAGGAGTCGGTAATTTGATATTAAACAGACATATAGTCAATAAAGGCCAACCTCACTTTTCTAATGCAAGTCCATTAGTTGTCTCCTTCTTTCAGCGAGTGGGAGCTAGCCAGTCTTGTAAAGCCTCATCCATGTCTATAGAGTTTTGACAGTACAACAAAGGCAAGAGATCTGAGTGACAACCTACTTATTTCATAAAAAAAAAACACAAACTCGATAAACAATGTTAAGTCATGCTTTAAATTATAATTCCATTGAGAGAGGTTATGTAAGCTGTGTTATACATGTGCAAATTTGACATTGGTGTTATTGAGAGATGGGCTGTGTAGTTCCCACATACTGTACCTACTCAAAGACCTGCAGTTCATGTTGATCAGTATGTAAATATGGCATATTTTTCATGCTTAATTTAACATAAAACTCGTAAGTCATTTTAAACTTGATCACATATTAACAACCCACAGTTTTGCTCACTTTTCCTGATACTTTTCCTTCCCTTCATAATGTTTTCTTTTACATTTTCTATATAAAGATGCTTGTGTACAAGTTCAAAATGAATTGTTGATGCATCTGACTCACTTTGACATTGACCATCTTATGTCTATTCATATTGGCAGCCTGGGCAATATTTAGGAATTTTTGAATATTCTGTAACTTTAGACAGTGCTATAGGGCACTATAATTTTTTATTATTCAATTGGTGTATTTAGAACAGAATGACCTATGTATAAGTCTCTTGGCACCTCCATGACTCTCCAAGTCATGGAGAGTGAAAGGTCTTGCATGTATCTCTCTTTAAGTCACATACCTAAGTCTCTATGACTATATTGTCAGTGGGAGCTGACTGATGTTAGTTTCCAATGGTTTTATTAGAATCTTGGATGAAGAAGCATTTCTAACCCATTTTAAGCCTATAATGTACTTTATTCTCATGTTCGTTCAGCAGTTAATTTCCCCATTTCTACAAAGGTTGAGTGGCTATTGCAAATAGTTGTTTACTCTTGATAGTTTAGACACTTACTGATGGTAATGTAATCACATAAACAACTTACTGAAATCAATTTGTTCCATTGTCCTCCCATGCCTAGTATTTTTGTTGTACCTCCATTTCTAATGTTACTTCATGATTTAATTTACCAGCAGTCAGGTTTTCACAGATTTTATCAACTTTATTATGATGAAAAGACATAATTTGGGTTAAAGCAGTGAGCCTTAATATTGACAAGTATTTGTACGAGGGCTGTTTTGGTTCACTTCTCACACGAATATGCACAATAATAAACGTACCAGTAGAAACATCAGTCTATATATGATAAGTTTTAATGAAGCATTTGAGCTAATACATTTTAAGGAAACATATGAGTTAATTTGTTTTAAGAAAATGTCATAATTTTATGTAATTATTATGATGCTGCAGCAGCAATAGTTGTGTACATTTAGAATAATGAATCATGAAACTGCCATTAGATATTAAATATTACCACTGTTTATATCGGTTAATAATAAGTGTGCAACATCATTGTCTCAATCCAAAGTGTTCAGATGAAATGTTTTATACAATGACTATGAGATGCAGTGAAGGGTCTGGCATCAAACAGTAGGTTTAGCTTTCACAAAGAATCACAGTAGTATTGCTTATATAATGACTTTGCTCAAGTAATGTGAAGAAATACATAGTTGAATTTTGTTTCCCATTTTTTTTTCATTGGAATTGCTTGTCTGTTTGCTTGTGTAGTGCTTTCCTTGTGATCTCATTTTATGATTTAAAATAAATATTTCAATGAATATCACCGCACAAATTACCTGCTCATTTTTTGACAGTTTGCCAAAAGGTTTAAGCAGTAATATAAGAATTTTAATATCTAACTACTATTTTTTTTTTTTTTAGGTAAGCCTGGCATTATAATTAGTACCTATTGTATGATTTAGGCAAGATTCCTGGGAACATTGGTTTTGATGGATTGTGCATGACAATAAATTGTGTAGACTTTCAATATACAGTACTGTACAATCAAAAGATTTGTTATAATCTCTCATGCCATATTTGCTGTGGAAACTCTTTAGTGTTTAAAGTTTGTGAACCGTTTAACTGATATGGTTTATGGAAAGAAACTATTTTTGTAATGAATATTGTCAATGTCTTGAAATATGTAGACATGCTGCTTATGACTTGTGATAGGTTTCTCTAGTAGATGTGCTGCTTAAAGCATTAGTTATAATTTTTACTCAATTAAGGAACACCATTGTGTCATATATGCTATACATTAGTTATGATGGGTGAATTTTTGAGATGGAAACGTTACTGGAGTTTTTACTGTGATTACTGTTTGGGCTTTTTGTAGTTTATGGCAAACAGTGGTGTTCTGCTTGTGCTTGAACTGAGCTCCAGCTGCAGTGGCCAGGAGAGATGTGTTGTTGTTGTTGTGGCCACTCTCGGCACGAGAGTCATCTATGGTGTCTCTCCAAGAGGCCAGCACGTTTAAAGCTGTGATCGTTTGTTGGTTCAGTCTTCCAGTATATTGAGTGGATAGAGTTTGAGGGTTTTGTGCCACTTGCATCACAGTTAAACATTGATCTAGCTCACAGGGCAAAACATTTTTAGTTGGCAAGTAAAGATGTGTTTTAAAATAATTAGGTTGTTAGTGAAGCGAGTTTAATATGTTTAGGACTTCCAAATAACGAGAAAATAATAATATCCTGAGTTATATATTTGTGTATTGAAAATATTACTGACATAATGAGGATAGTACTGGACTCTCAAACCATGTTGTAATTTCAATGCCTGCTCTTCTGTATTAAAGTTAAACAGCTAATATTTACTGTGCCATAAAATGCCAACAAAATTTTACTATTTTTTTTGTTTTGTTTTAATATTTTACATGAATAAATATTTGTATGTCTTGATTATTGTTTATAAGGGTTATACAATCAGACTTCGTCTGAGAAATTTGATGTCTTAAAAATGTAAGGTTATAATTTTTTACTGTTTTTATATTAGTGTGAATAAATTAAATCAATTTACAAGTAAACTTACATTGCTAGCTATGAGTCTGGTAGTGTGTGGTGCTAGAAACACCTATGTGAGGTTGATAATGCAGAAGTAGTAGAATTTGGTCAACAAATTTGTACACTTATGTATCACACTATTCAGTGACTTGGCTGAAGGAAGGATATGGGCAAGATAAACCTAACCAAAGGCTTCATTTCAAATTCAGGATTTATTGCCTTGTAATTAATTAAATGAGCACTAAAATTAAGGCATGTCGCCTATATCAATTTTATGAATAGAACTACTTAATTTACATGTGATAACTATCAAAATTCATCTTTCCACCTTGAAGTGAATGAACAACTGTAGAGCTACTTACTGTGTTTGGCTGTGGTGTACAAGGATCACAAGGCAGTCCAAGGTGCTCGACAAGGTCTGTCAGTAACACCTCTTGGAATGGAAAGGCATTTTTTTGAGCGAGATCAACATTTTCTTAAATTGTGTGCAATTAATTTTTTCTGCGAAGCCTTTTCCCAAGTGTGATGCGGTTGAGTGAGGACATTCCAAACATTGCTACCTGAAGCGTGTTATGGTGCCAAGGCACCAAGGTTATGTTATGGTGCCATGGCACTCTAAGCTTGTGCTAGATTATGGTGCCATGGCACTAAGCTTGTGCTAGATTATGGTGCCATGGCACTCTAAGCTTGTGCTAGATTATGGTGCCATAGCACCCCTAAGCTTGTGCTAGATTATGGTGCCATAGCACCCTAAGCTTGTGCTAGATTATGGTGCCATAGCACCCTAAGCTTGTGCTAGATTATGGTGCCATAGCACCCTAAGCTTGTGCTAGATTATGGTGCCATAGCACCCTAAGCTTGTGCTAGATTATGGTGCCATAGCACCCTAAGCTTGTGCTAGATTATGGTGCCATAGCACCCTAAGCTTGTGCTAGATTATGGTGCCATAGCACCCTAAGCTTGTGCTAGATTATGGTGCCATAGCACCCTAAGCTTGTGCTAGATTATGGTGCCATAGCACCCTAAGCTTGTGCTAGATTGATTTTTGAGTGTTGTGGTTTGCAGAGCCCTATGATTGTTTCTACACACATTAGAACATTTACTTCATAATTGTGTGCAAAAACCTTACACAAATGCATTTCAAGTGCATCAATTCACTATCAGTTTTAATTTTCCTTGTACTCAGTAAATAGTAAATGTTATTGTACTGCTCCATTTTAACTTGAAGTTATTACTTTCCATATTAGTTTCTGCTTACATGTTTCATGTGTATGATCTCTCATAGGGCATGTGGAGTCGCTAGTCTGTGGGGTGAACGGGATGTTACAAACATCCCCAGCCACCTTGCCCAAATTTTTCAAGAAACACTTTAAAGAGCTTTTCAGATACAGTACTATTAAACTGTTAAATATAACAATAAAGTATTGAAAACAATTGGGCTCATTCCTAGTGGAGCTTCAGAATTTGGGCAGCTGTCTCGGGTGAAGCATGGGACACTAAACAGTTGTAGTTGTAATGCTAAATAAAGCACTCAGTGTGAAACATGTGTTTTTATCCTCAATGGTAATAGAGACTTGAATAATGTCCCCTTCCCAGGCACTCCTTTAATGTGGTTAGGGGTCTTGTGCACAACATTTTCCGGCCATCGAGGGAGGCTTCCATTTCCTCTCGGTGGATGGTACCTTGATGTGGTGAGGGGCTCTTGTATGCTGCTTGCAGGTAGAAGGGGGTGGCCCCTGTTCCCTTGTGCCTGCTATAATGGTGTATAAGCAAGTAAGTAATTATCAAAAGAAGGCACCAAACCCGGAAGGCTATGTAGCACCAACAAATGTGCAGAATAATCAGAGGGCGCTAAATATCACCAAGGATGCCAATACGAGAACAAACGCATAAGGCGAACGATATCAAAAGTATTCGATTCACTAAGAAGTCTATCAAAGGACAAGTGACCACTAGGGACAGCCGGAAAGCAAGACACATGCTCGTCTTGGAAGTCAGGACATTCAACAAGGATATGCACGACCGTAAGAGGGACAATGCAATTTGGACAATAAGGAGCGGGCCAACGCTCCTTATTGTTCAAATTTATATATAAATTTACTGGAAATAAAAAATGGCCAATGTTGAATCTCGACAACCACTCGATAAACCGTATTAAAGGACCCGAGAGCCATGAGGGCACTACGAGTCAATGACAACGAAAAAGCAGGAGACAGAATAGCATAAAGTTCTCCTGTGAAGATGCTAGTCTCCGGAGGTAGGCGACACATAAGTGTGGTCAGAAAAAACAAGAGTAGCCTAAACCGTCCGCAGACTTCAGACCCATCAGTGAAGATGGAAACGGAGCGGGAGTGCGAAGAAAAGGCGTTTCAGAACTGTAGGAGGGAAAAAAGCTTTAGTGTTGCGGGTCAAGGATGTACAAAACTGCGGAAGGGGGACTCTCCACGGGGGCAAGGAAGGAACAATACGAGGAGAAATATTAGAAATACGAACTGAAAGAGAATCTTGTAAGCGAGATAACCGGACAGAGAGAGGGAGGTGGTGAAGAGGAACCACAGGAGGGGTAAAAGTTAAAGCACGACAAGAGGCGAGAGAGGAAGGATGTTGCAAGGACTGTGCAAGATAGCGAAGACAGTAGTGATCACGGCTTCCTGGAGACATAGCAAACCAGTGCCAACATACAGGCTGAGGGCGGGAGTTGAATGAAAGGCACCAGAGCTGAGGCGCATCCCAGTATGGTGCAAAGCATCAAGACGGCAAAGTTTAGAAGGAGAAGCAAACGAGTAAGCAGGGCAACCATAATCGAGTTTTGACAGGACGAGAGAGGAATGTAAAGCGAGGAGAGTGCCCCTATCCGCTTCCCAAGAAGGATGGGACAATGCCTGAAGGAGGGGAAGGACCTAGTTAGAGCATTTAACTCTGAGGTAAGAGATATGGGGCGACCAAGACAAACGAGTGCCAAAGTCTCCGTGGTGTAGTGGTAAGACACTCGCCTGGCGTTCCGCGAGCGCTATGTCATGGGTTCGTATCCTGGCCGGGGAGGATTTACTGGGCACAAATCCTTAACTGTAGCCTCTGTTTAACGCAACAGTAAAATGTGTACTTGGATGAAAAAACGATTCTTCGCGGCGGGGATCGTATTCCAGGGACCTGCCCGAAACGCTACGCGTACTAGTGGCTGTACAGAATGTAACAACTCTTCTATATATCTCAAAAAAAAAAAATATTGTACACAAGGGGTTAACCATAAAGCGACATAGAGGGACAACAAAGAACGACACGCTTCCGAGTAAAGGTCATAGCACAAGTCAGAGAACTTGAAACCATGATCAGTGGCCCAAGACGACACGACATCAATCGCAAGTTGAAACCGCCGTTGAAGGAGAGGTGAATCATCACCCTGACAGCAAAGGGTAAGATCATCGACATAGCCGAGAAGATGCCAGAAGGAAGAGAGGAAAGAAGACCATTGAGGGTGTTACGAATCTTGTTAAGATCCTCTCATTACTCTTAATTATTGTATTACTGTATTGTCTTATTCTCTAATTATTATAGCATCCAGTTGTATGATATGAGATTTTGTATGTTATATGATATATATTATAGCATGTATTAGTGTGCTTGAGTTGCATATTATTGTATGAGGCTTTCGTGTTACAATTCTCATGTGTTTCTCTGTGGGGGTTGATCAGGTTGGATATGTAACTAGCGTGGGAAAGTGTTGTCAAGCGAGTGTTTATGATTTAACCTTGATTTATAACTCCCATTTATTTGTCAGTAAATGCTATTGTATAAATTAATGTAATTGTGTACTCTTATGATTAATAATGTCTTGATATTTAGTACTACCATTTATTATTAGTAATTCCACAATGTTATGTGGATAGTTAGTTGATATTTTGGTGGACGCCCTCCAGGCGAAGTCAGCACTCCGCCAGTAGCATGGTGGCTGTGGTCGAGGGAAGATATGTATTAAGTTAAGTCCTTGATTTGTATATTTAGTCATTCAAAGTTTTTTATTTCCTGGTCAGATGATATTGTATTCTCTCATGTAAGTCTTTTAAGTGCTATTAATATTGCTCATTGCTCGATAAGGATTTTATTTTAATTTGCATGCTGATAAATATTTCTGGCTTTATTATGTACCATTTAATTGTTATGTTTGGCCCCCTTAGCATAAATATATTGTTCCCCATTTTATGCAGTGCTTTATCTTATACCCCTAGACTAATAGAATAAAGGCCGATTTTAAATCTTTTATGTACACTGCTGGGAGAAGAACCTTATTTAGTCTCAAGGGTGGTAACAGAGGGCAACCAGAAAAAGAGCAGTGCTCAGAACACTACTTGGGGCACACCCTCGTATTGCTGAATAGTGGCAGAGAGAGTGGTACCAAGCCTCACTCGAAAGGAACGACGAGAGAGGAAGCTTTGGAGAAAGAGAGGGAGATTACCACGAAGGCCAAAAGAATGAAGTTGGGACAGAATATGATATTGCGTCATGTATCGTAAGTGGTGTCATAAACCTTTTCCAGGTCAAAAAAGAACGGCAACAACGGAGGTTTTCGCAGCAAGAGCAGTACGAATATAGACCTCCAAGTTCACCAGGACATCTGTCGTGCTGCGGCACTTGCGAAAACCAAATTGAGAAGGGGAGAAGTGGTGATAATGTCCCAAAAACCACATCAGACAGACGTTAACCATACGTTCAAAAGAGTTTGCAGACACAACTCGTGAGGGCAATAGGGCGGAAGTCTTTAAGGGATGGTGCAAGAGACCCTGGTTTCCGATCAGGGAGGACAACGGCATCGAGCCAGTCCTCAGGGTCTGACGACGACTCCTAGACCCAATTATTCAGACTCGGTAAATACTGAGACGTGCAAGAGGGAGATGGCGAAGCATTTCATAATGAATGCCATCGGAGTCCACCACCGTAGAACCGCAGAGGGCCAGGGCAGACTGAAGTTCAGAGAGAGAGAGAAGGGATCGTTATAGGGAAGTCTGAGATGAGTGCAGAAATCTAAAGAGCGAGATTCAAAGACAAGTTTACGAAGAAGGAAGTTCGGTCGCGACCTGACACGGGTCCGCCACAAGAGTACTATGGAGGTGAAGGACCGGCGAAACATCGGGAACGAACTTACCCGCTATCTTGCACTTACAGCGGACAGTCCGAGCACAGTCCACATGCCACCAGGGAACGCACTTCCGTGGTCACCGAAAGGAGGAACGAGGAATAGAGCGGAGGGCAGCGTTGAAGATGGTGTCATGAAAAATGAGGAGGGCGCGAGGGAGAGGCAAAATGGAGAGGTCAGAGAGAGCAGCACGGAGAGTAAATAGGTTCTAGTCTGCCTTAGCAAACTGCCACCTAGGGAAGGAAAGGGGAGGGTGAAAAGAGAAAAAGGTAACAAGGATGGGAAAATGGTCACTGCCATGGAGGTCATCAAGAACCCGCCACGTGAAATCCAAGTAGAGACTACGAGCAGAGAGAAAGATCAAGACAGGAAAGGGTGCGAGTCCGAGAGTCCAAATGAGTGGGCTCACCAGAATTCAGAAGAGACAGGGAAGAAGAGAGGATGAACGGTTCGAGAAGGCAACCCCCGGGTGTTTGTCAGAACATCACCCCAGAGGGTATGTCGACAATTGAAATCACCCAGCAGGAGCACAGGCTCTGGCAAGGAGTCCAGTAGGTGTTTAAGATCGGGAAGAGAAAGCGGGACATTTGGGGGAGGTAAATGGAAAAAAACTGTGTACCATTTACGCACAAAGACACGTGCAGGTGAACATTGAAAGCCGACGGAAAAAGTAGGGGGACGAAGGGAACGACAGAACGAATCAAGAGAGCAGAAGAGGAACGGGCCCCAGCAAAAACCCAGGAAGGGGGGGGGGGAAGGAATAGCCACGGAAGTGACCAGGACGAATACCAAGCATCGGCTCCTGGAAACAAAGGTGCGAAAACTGTGAAATCAGAAGTTGAAGTTCATGGAAATTGGCATAATATCCTCGAATATTCCATTGAAGAATAGACATCGACAAGAAAAGAAAGGACAACAATAGAGGACGATGAAGAAACAAAGGTGAAAAAGGAACACAGCACGTTAAAGAAGCGCATGATCAGGATCAGGGTCAGCGAAGTCAGGGTTAGGGGGCATGGGTAAATTGAGTAAGGATGGAGGGAAGGGAGGGGGAAGGACCGACCAGAGGCGGACGAGCAGGGTCTGGAGGAGAAGGAAGAGAAGGAGGAGGGAAGGGGGACAACTGAGGGTCAAGGACAGCAGCAGGAGGCCGGGCAGAAACCAGGGAACGCACCTCAGCAAGGGCAGCAACCGAGAGGGAAGCGGGGGCAAAGAAACCTCCATAGCAGGAACAGAGGGCGCAACCACTGGAATGGGAGAGGATGGAGCGAGAGAGTCAGAGGTAGGGGGCGAGGAAGAAAGCGAAGCCTTCTTACCCGCCGGGGAGGAGGAAGGAGATGAGCCAGGCTTTCACTTCCGACTCAAAGAGACAGGCGTCTCAGCAACAACGTACTCTGCAACAGATTCAAACGTCTCAACGGGGGAAGAAGAATGAGAGCAAACAACACGATGGCCGCTGGGAGAGTAATGCACATCAGCCCGCACAGACAAGCGGCGTGGAGAGCTAAGAGATGGAGGAGAAGGATAGGAAGAAGGATCGGAGGGAGACGAGGAAGAAGACAGGAGACACGACAGACCGGGTAGAAAGAAGGGGAACCCCAGACAGAGAACCATGAGGGGACCCTTCGAGACAGAACTTAACTAAAGGAACAGAGGAGAAGGCGGTGGGTGCGTCTGGGTCCAAGGCCTGGAAACAGTTGTGAGACTGAGGAAGGTGGGAAGGATGAGGAGAGGAAGAGCGCAACTCTCGAGCATAAGAGACACCAGCGAAAGGTGGGGAGACTACGAACTTGCCGCCTCGCCTCAAGAAAAGACACGTTCCCGGTGCTTCAAGGTGAGGACGGCTGCCTCAAGTTTGCAATGTACACATGCGCTGGAGAAGGTAGGGTGGGCCTCACCGCAATTTAGGCAGCGAGCTCGGGGAGAAGTGCACTCCGACTTAGAGTGACCTTCATCACCACACAGGGGACAGAGAGAGACAGTACTGGAGCATCGGAGGGCACCATGCCCAAACCTCTATCACTCATTACAGAGCCGATGAGAGGGAATGTACTCCTGGACGGAGCACCTGGCACCAGCAAGAATGACAGAGGACGGAAGGATCCTACCATCAAAGGTATTTTTCACAACCCGAAAGGGCTGACGTCGACGACCACGAGGGGGATGAGTAAACGTGTCTACCTGGAGGACAGAATGGCCTTGGGCTTCGAGGATTTGCCGAATATCTTTGTGGCAGTCCTGTAGATTCCTAACACCAGTTGCAACATGGAGTGGGAGGAGAACAGTGCCAACACTGGCATTCAACCGAGCGTTCTTGGAGACCTAAACAGGGGTCTCGCCAAGGCAGTATAAGGCGGCCAAGCGGGTGGCTGCATCCTGAGAAGGAGCAGCAATGACACGTGTATCGAGACGGGTGAAGTTGAAAGTAACAAAGGCATCGACCGAATCAACAAGGTGCCTATGGAGGGAGAAATCGTCAGGAGGTAGAATCCAGAGGGAGGAGATCAAAGTATTGGGCCCACGAAGTGGGACCAAACAAAGGCTTTGTACGCATTAGTACGGGATGGGATCGAGCGAGTGCGGCCGTGGTGTGGACGGCGTTGAGAACCCCCAGAGAGGGGTAAAAAGATGCAGTAGTCTAATTGAGAGACTGAGCCGTGCAAGCGGACGAGGTGGTTGTCACTGGGGGCTTGTGACTCGACCTAATCACAGAGGAGGGAAGGGAGCTGAGGGAAGTAGTCAGGAGGGTCAAAGGAGGAGCAAGGTCAGGGCCCAATGCAGTGGGGGCTACAGAGTCCAGTCTTCCAACACAGTTCGTCTCGGGGGCTTGGTAGCACACCCCACGAGCCCTAGAAGGTACAAGAGGAATAGAATGTGACATTAAAACGAGAGCAAAAATTTTCATTCACGAATGTGGCCCCACACCCACCACAGAGCCACACTTAGAGGATAGGACACCTAACAAGAAACATGTTGCCTGGGCCTCCCTAGGGGTGCGTCGTGCGTATATGCCCCACAAACGCCACTTTAAGAACCGTCAGTCCGTCGAGATCGGGTTCAGTGACGAAAGGAGGATTGACAATAAAAGCGTCCCCTCGCTCGGAACGTCGGGTTCCACAGTTCTCCGGGTGCTAGAGTATGCCTCCTCAAGCACCCGGGCGTCAAAACAAAAGAAGACCGAAAGAATAATCAAAACAGGCAAAAGGTCGGTGGGAAGTGACAATTAAAAAGGAGAAAAGGGGGGAGAGAAACGAAACATAAGGAAAAGGAAAAGTCGCCCGGCAGAATTCGAGAGGACAGCAGCAGGAGCATAAGGCCACAAAAGGACAGAGGACTATTCCATGGAATATCACACTCCGGCAGCTGCCCACCAAGCCTCCCTCACAGCAGCAACGGGCCGGACAGGGAGAGGATGTGATACACAAAACAATCCAACCTAGAGTACATAAAAAACACCATCACCAAAAAACTTTCACACCTCAACAAAGCCCATATACACTAGAGTAGCAGAAAGTTCGCCCTCTTCAATATGGTATCTTTAGGCCACCAAGTTAGAAAGGTTAAATATCCCAAAAGGAATCCACAGGGAAATAGCAGTTCGGTTATATAAACTACGTCTAGGTTACAGATGCAACTGGAAGATTGGTGAACTCAGACAGAGGAAATGCATCTTCTGCCAAACAATCACAGAAAAGCCACTACTTCATCTCCTGGAATGTGAAGCAACCAACAAACTTCTAAGAACTTTAAGAGTCCCTGAATCTTGCAGTAACCATCCTGAAGTTATCAACACTGCCACTCTTCTGGTCAAAAAAGGTGTCCAGCAGCTGGAGACCCTCATAAATACTGTTAAGCAGTATCCCCCCCCCCCCCAATAGCAGCCTGACGATTAAATGCGACCTCAGCACACAGTATACATTTACTAAATAAAAAATCTACTACTTACGGGCTATTCATGTCCTCTTGGGTGGCTTAATCTTCTTCAATCCATCAATCGAAGGGGCCAGTTTGAATGGAAAGGATCCAATAGGATAATCACACTGCCGCCAGCAGACGGCTGATTCTTTTCTTTTGTTTCGGAAGGCGAGTGCGGTGGCCCGTAGGGCCATCCGTATAGCTAAGCGTGAGTGTTGGAAGTCTTAGGTTAAAACTATTACGTCCAAAACTCTTCTGCCGCAGATCTGGAAGCGTATCCGCAAGATAACAGATAAGTTCGTTCCCGAGGTCTGGCAGGTCCTTCACCTCCGTGGTACTCTTGTGGCGGACCCGTTGCAGGCCGCGACCGCACTGGGTTCCCACTTTTCTTCTGTTAGCTTTGGTTCCCATCTTCCTCAATCTTTCCTTCATCGTAAACCTATTTTCGAATCTCGTCCTTTAGATTTCTGCACTCATCTGAGATTTTCTAATAACGATCCCTTTTCTCTCTCTGAACTTCAGTCTGCCCTGGCCCTCTGCAGTTCTATGGTGGCGGGCTCCCATGGTATTCATTATGAGATGCTTCGCCATCTTTCTCCGTGCACGTCTCGGTATTTACTGAGTCTGTATAATCGGGTCTGGGAGTCGTCGTCAATCCTTAAGGACTGGCTCGATGCCGTTGTCCTCCCTGTTCGGAAACCAGGGTCTCTTGGGAAGCCCCTAAGGACTTCCGCCCTATTGCTCTCACGAGTTGTCTGCAAACTCTCTGAACATATGGTTAACGTTCGTCTGATGTGGTTCTTAGAACACTTTCACGAACTCTCCACTTCTCATTTTGGTTTTCGCAAGTGCCGCAGCACAACAGATGTCCTGGTGAACTTGGAGCTCCCTCTCTTTCTCCAAAGCTTCCTCTTTCGTCGTTCCTTTTGAGTGAGGCTTGATGCCACTCTCTCTGCCTCTATTCAGCCATACGATGGTGTGCCCTAAGATAGTGTTCTGAGTTCTACTCTTTTTCTGGTTGCCCTCAATGGTCTTCTTTCCTCTCTTCCTTCAGGCATCTTCTCCGCTCTCTATGTCGATGATCTTACCCTTTGCTGTCGGGGTGATGATTCGCCTCTCCTTCAACAGCGGCTTCAACTTGTGATTGATGCCGTGTCGTCTTGGGCCACCGATCATGGCTTCAGTTTCTCTATGTCTAAGACTTGTGATATGACTTTTACTCGGAAGCGTGTCGTTCTTCGTCCTTCTATGTCGCTTTATGGTTAACAATCTTTGACACTCGTTTGTCTTGGTTGGCCCATATCTCTTACCCACGAGTTGA
The DNA here is from genome assembly GCA_020271785.1 of Procambarus virginalis. Classification (NCBI taxonomy): domain Eukaryota; kingdom Metazoa; phylum Arthropoda; class Malacostraca; order Decapoda; family Cambaridae; genus Procambarus; species Procambarus virginalis. The sequence goes on along the minus strand of WNGS01161107.1, from coordinate 2,225,924 downwards.
ATGCTCTAAGGCCTTTACCCTCCTTAAGGTTTTGTCCCATACTTCTTGGGAAGCGGATAGGCGCACTCTCCTTGCTTTACATTCCTCTCTCGTCCTGTCTAAACTCGATTATGGTTGCCCTGCTTACTCTTCTGCTTCTCCTTCTACTCCTTGCCATCTTGATGCTTTGCACCATACTGGGCTGCGCCTCAGCTCTGGTGCTTTTCGTTCGACTCCCGTCCTCAGCTTGAATGTTGACACTGGCTTCCTTTCTCTCCAGGACCGCCGTGATCGCTACTGTCTTCGCTATCTTGAGCGGTCCTAGCAACATCCTTCTTCTCGCCTCTGTCGTGCTTTAACTTTTACCCCTCCTGTAGTTCCTGTTCCTCTTCATCACCTCCCTCTTTCTGTCCGGTTATCTCGCTTACAGGATTCTCTTTCAGTTTGTATTTCTAATATTACTCCTCGTGTTGTTCCTTCCTTGCCACCGTGGAGAGCCCCTTCCGATGTTTTGTACATCCTTGACCCGCATCACTAAAGCTTTTACCCCTCCTACGGTTCTCAAACGTCTTTTCCTTGAGCACTTTTCTTCGCACTCCCACTCCGTTTCCATCTTCACTAATGGGTTTAAGTCTGCGGACGGTGTTGGCTACTCTGTTGTTTTTCCTGACTGCACTTATCTGTGTCGCCTTCCTCCAGAGACTAGCACCTTCACAGCTGAACTTTATGCTATTCTCTATGCTCTTCGTCTCCTGCTTTCTCGTTGTCAATCTTCCTTTGTGATTGTCGTTGACTGTCGTAGTGCCCTCATGGCTCTCGGGTCCTTTAATGCGGTCCGTCCAGTAGTCATCGAGATTCAATCTCGATGATTCAAGTGGTCTGGTCAACATACTTTAGCCACGTTATTGTGACTCATCGCCTGCATATCGAGATTTAACATTGGCTGTTTCTTATTTCCAGTAAATTTAAGTCAGTTGAGTTTTGCTGGGTTCCCAGCCATATTGGTCTTTAAATGAGCGTGCGGACGCTGCCGCTAGGGAAGCTGTCTGCTCTTGTCCCATCATCCGTAAAGGTCTTCCTTATTCCGACTTTTACCCAGTTATCCATTCCTCCATCCTTCCCCGTTGGTAGGATTGTTGGTCTTCTGTTACTGGTAACAAACTGCGTACTCTTAAGAGTCGTGTGTGCTCATGGCCGTCCTCCTACCACCGTAACCAGCGATGGGAAACAGCTCTGGCAAAGTTGCATATTGGCCAGACTCGCTTAACTCACGGTCACTTAATGGAGCGCCGCCCTGCTCCTTATTGTCCTAATTGCATTGTCCCTCTTACGGTCGTACATGTCCTTGTTGAATGTCCTGACTTCCAGGACGAGCGTGTGTCTTGCTTTCCGACCGTCCCTCGCGGTCACCTGTCCCTCGAGAGAATTCTTGGTGAATCGGATACTTTTGATATCGTTCGCCCTATGAGTTTCTATTCTCATATTGGCATCCTTGGTGATATTTAGCGCCCTCTGATTATTTCGCACATTTGATGGTGCTACATAGCCTTCCCGGTTTGGTGCCTTCTTTTGATAATTACTTACTTTATGTATTACAGGATGACGAGTTGCCAATTTAGCAATTTCGTCGACTTTCTCGTGTAATGGGATCCAGTTTAAGATTATGTTCAGTTTTTTGCCTTTAGCTACTGCTCCAAGATACAAAATGGTGGTAATTATTTCCATGTTATCTTTCCACAGCTTTTTTTTCCTAATATTTGAAGTTTTTGAGTGTGTAAGATTGCATTTTGTGCAATCACATGTGTCATACCCGTTGTATGACAAACAGCTCAGCTTGGGTTGATAATACTGGTCCTCCTAGTCTTCAATAGGCTTGTTTGCTGGCCGTGCAAAGAGCATGTTGTTGTTGTTATAGATTCCGCTACTCGGAACAAGTTCCTAGTAGCACGGGCTATGGTGAGCCCGTAACTTACTGGCATAAGAGCAGGGTAAGTAGCACGGGCTATGGTGAGCCCACTGTGGACTTACCTGGCACAGGAGCGGGGCTGTAACTATGGTGCAAAGAGCAGCGTCAGCACACACATACCCTGTATCAACCAATCTGTCTGTGAAGATGAGAGTGGCTCCTGCTACTGCTATGCTGCTCATTTGCTTTTCTATGATGCATCTTAAGATTGTTGGATTATAGGCAGCCTTTTTCATCAAAAGACCTTCTATTACTATTCTGAAGGTAGGGGGAACCTCCCACGGTGGGGAACAAGTGTTGTTTGGGTGTGGTTGATCACCTCTATCAAGAATCATGCTTTTTAATTGTAGTCTGTTTAGGATTTTTTCCCGCTCTAGCAACCCAAGAGTTTCCGTCTTTTTGGTCAAGTCCAACCACCAAGGCCTGTCGTACTGGGACTGGATCAGGGGAAATGATTATCTTACTGATAATCGTAGCTGTTTTTGAGATATATTATTTCTTGAAGATAGGACAAACTAGTTTCCAGTCTTAGTTTCAAGCCTGGATCACATGAGGGCTCCCAGGGCAGCTCTCATAGCATTGTTTTAGGTTACTTCAAGATTTTTCTACTGTTTTTGTGATGGGTTTGCGAGTGCAGGTGCGGCATAGTCGATCACTGATCTGACTGCCTGTACCATAGCATGTGCAATGGACTGGCTCCTGGTGGCAGATTGGCTCCACTAGAGAGGGAGGTTAGCGGCCGGAGGATTGCCGTCCGGGCCGCAGTTCTCTCGCAAGTGCCATCAGCATTAAAATTGACTATATGCATTTATGACCATTAGTTTATCATCTTGGCAGATCTCTAGTGCTATTATGTCAACCTCTTGTGGATTGGCAGTCATTATTTCCTTCACCTTTATGTGTTCTTTCACCAGCACAGCAACGCCACCGCCTTTCCTAATTTTTCTGTCCCTTCTCCAAATTGAGTAGCCCCTTGGGAATATGACCTCATTTAAAATATCATCTTCAAGTTTTGTCTCCGTGAGTGCAACAATGTCTGGTGTCTGCATCTGTATTACATCACTTAACTCCAATATCTTCGATCTTACTCCATCTATGTTGGTGTATGCAATCTTCAGGAACTTCACCACACTTCGTGTGGTGTGGTGTGGTGTGTGTGTGGTGTGTGTGTGTGTGTGTGTGTGTGTGTGTGTGTGGTGTGTGTGTGGTGTGTGTGTGTGTAGTGTGTGTGTGTAGTGTGTGTGTGTGGTGTGTGTGTGGTGTGTGTGTGGTGTGTGTGTGTGTGTGTGTGTGTGTGTGGTGTGTGTGTGTGTACTCACCTAGTACTCACCTAGATGTGCTTGCGGGGGTTGAGCTCTGGCTCTTTGGTCCCGCCTCTCAACCGTCAATCAACAGGTGTACAGTTTCCTGAGCCTAATGGGCTCTATCATATCTACACTTGAAACTGTGTATGGAGTCAGCCTCCACCACATCGCTTCCTAATGCATTCCATTTGTCAACCACTCTGACACTAAAAAAGTTCTTTCTAATATCTCTGTGGCTCATTTGGGCACTCAGTTTCCACCTGTGTCCCCTAGTGCGTGTGCCCCTTGTGTTAAACAGCCTGTCTTTATCAACCCTGTCGATTCCCCTGAGAATCTTGAATGTGGTGATCATGTCCCCCCTAACTCTTCTGTCTTCCAACGAAGTGAGGTTTAATTCCTGCAGTCGCTCCTCGTAGCTCATACCTCTCAGCTCGGGTACTAGTCTGGTGGCAAACCTTTGAACCTTTTCCAGTTTAGTCTTATGCTTGACTAGATAGGGACTCCACGCTGGAGCCGCATACTCTAGGATTGGTCTGACATATGTGGTATATAATGTTCTGAAAGATTCCTTACACAAGTTTCTAAAGGCCGTTCTTATGTTAGCCAACCTGGCATATGCTGCTGACGTTATCCTCTTGATATGAGCTTCAGGGGACAGGTCTGGCGTGATATCAACCCCCAGGTCTTTCTCTCTCTCTGACTCTTGAAGTATTTCATCTCCCAAATGATACCTTGTATCTGGTCTCCTGCTTCCTACCCCTATCTTCATTACATTACATTTGCTTGGGTTAAACTCTAACAGCCATTTGTTCGACCATTCCTGCAGCTTGTCCAGGTCTTCTTGAAGTCTCAAGCTAAAGCCTGTGTGTGTGTGTGTGTGTGTGTGTGTGTGTGTGTGTGTGTGTGTGTGTGTGTGTGTGTGTGGTGTGGTGTGTGTGTGTGTGGTGTGTGTGTGTGTGTGTGTGTGTGTGTGTGTGTGTGGTGTGTGTGTGGTGTGTGTGTGTGTGTGTGTGTGTGTGTGTGTGTAATTACCTAATAATTACCTAAGTGTAGTTACAGGATGAGAGCTACGCTCGTGGTGTCCCGTCTTCCCAGCACTCTTTGTCATATAACGCTTTGAAACTACTGACGGTCTTGGCCTCCACCACCTTCTCCCCTAACTTGTTCCAACCGTCTACCACTCTGTTTGCGAAAGTGAATTTTCTTATATTTCTTCGGCATCTGTGTTTAGCCAGTTTATATCTATGACCTCTTGTTCTTGAAGCTCCAGGTCTCAGGAAATCTTTCCTGTCGATTTTATCAATTCCTGTTACTATTTTGTATGTAGTGATCATATCACCTCTTTTTCTTCTGTCTTCTAGTTTTGGCATATTTAATGCTTCTAACCTTTCCTCGTAGCTCTTACCCTTCAGTTCTGGGAGCCACTTAGTAGCATGTCTTTGCACCTTTTCCAGTTTGTTGATGTGCTTCTTAAGATATGGGCACCAAACAACAGCTGCATATTCTAGCTTTGGCCTAACAAAAGTCATGAACAATTTCTTTAGTATATCCCCATCCATGTATTTAAAAGCAATTCTAAAGTTAGAAAGCATAGCATAGGCTCCTTGCACAATATTCTTTATGTGGTCTTCAGGTGATAGTTTTCTATCTAGAACCACCCCTAGATCTCTTTCTTTATCAGAGTTCTTTAAAGATTTCTCACATAATATATAGGTTGTGTGGGGTCTATGTTCTCCTATTCCACATTCCATAACATGACATTTATTAACATTAAATTCCATTTGCCAAGTGGTGCTCCATATACTTATTTTATCCAGGTCTTCTTGAAGGGCATGACAATCATCTAAATTTCTTATCCTTCCTATTATCTTAGCATCATCAGCAAACATGTTCATATAATTCTGTATACCAACTGGTAGATCATTTATGTAGACAATAAACATCACTGGTGCAAGAACTGAACCCTGTGGTACTCCACTTGTGACATTTCTCCAGTCCGATACATTGCCTCTGATCACAGCCCTCATTTTTCTATCAGTCAGAAAGTTTTTCTTCCATGTTAGAAGCTTACCTGTCACCCCTCCAATATTTTCCAGTTTCCAGAACAACCTCTTATGTGGAACTCTGTCGAAAGCCTTTTTTAGGTCCAGATAGATGCAGTCAACCCAACCATCTCTTTCCTGTAATATCTCTGTTGCCCGATCATAGAAACTGAGTAAATTCGTTACACAGGATCTTCCAGATCGAAAACCATACTGTCTGTCTGATATTATATCATTTCTCTCCAGGTGTTCTACCCATTTAGTTTTAATTATTTTTTCCAATATTTTGACTATTACACTTGTCAATGATACCGGTCTATAATTAAGGGGGTCTTCCCTGCTTCCACTTTTGTAGATTGGAACTATGTTAGCCTTTTTCCACACATCAGCTACATCAGTGTGTGTGTGTGTGTGTGTGTGTGTGTGTGTGTGTGTGTGGTGTGTGTGTGTGTGTTGGTGTGTGTGCGTGTGGTGTGTGTGTGTGGTTGTGTGTGTGTGTGTAGGAAGCGATGTTGGGTGGAGGCTGACTCCATACCCAGTTTCAAGTGTAGATATGTGATAGAGCCCATAGGCTCAGGAAACTGTACACCTGTTGATTGACGGTTGAGAGGCGGGACCAAAGAGCCAGAGCTCAACCCCCCGCAAGCACAACTAGGTGAGTACAACTAGGTGAGTACACACACACACACACACACACACACACACACACACCACACACACACCACACACACACACACACACACACACACACCACACACACCCCACCGCACACACACACGCACACACCACACCATACACCACACACACACCCACACCACACCACACACACACCCCACACACACACCCACACACACACACACCCACACACACACACACACCCACACACACACACACCACGCACACCCACACCACACACACACCATACCACACACACACCACACACACACCACACCCACACACACACCACCCACCACACC
>WNGS01161107.1:2170721-2209415 GCA_020271785.1 Procambarus virginalis | reverse complement strand
ATTTGATACCAAAATGAAAGCGTGACCAAAAATTGATGTCAGAAAGATACTAATACTTTTGTGGGACAAACTTTAAAATATTTGCTAAAATTCATTTATTGTTCTATTACTGTGGGACTAGTTTTAAAATACGCGTCTTTATAGTGAGAACAATTTGATACTAAAATGAAGGACGTAGCACGAAAATTAGTGTCAGAACACTGGACATATAATAAATATATTGTGGAGATGAGCGTCCCAAGTTAAAATATTTGTTAAAATTCCATTTTTGTTCTATTATTATGAGACTACAGTAGTTTTAAAATACCGCCTTATTTTGCAAGCAATTTGCTACCAAAATGAAACACGTAACACGAAAATCTACGTTTCAAACTGAATGAGTAACATTAGTCTGTAGGTGTGCCAATTGGTGCTCGTTCACGGGTAACTGGCCGACTTTAGGCTTTGCTGTGGGGAGTCACGCCGGCTTTTAGACCTTATATGCACACCCTCTGTAGAGAATTCTATTGCAAACACAATGATACCAAAATGAACGACATAGCGCAAGAATTAGGTGAGAAAACTGAAACAAGTACTGTATATACATTTTACTGATTTTGCATGCTCACAGTTAACTTTGCCGACTTTAGGCTTTGCTGTGGGGAGTCACGGCAGGCTTATGGACCTTATATGCATATACCCCTGTAGGGAATTCTATTGCAAACACAATGATACCAAAACAAACCACGTAGCATGAGAATTAAGGTGAGAAAACTGAAATGAGTATACACTTTTCGGTGTCCCCGCACGCTCGCAGCCCGCACCGAACGGCGCATGACTCATTTCTGCGGCGCACACGAATGGCGCGCGATAGTTTAAAAGTCCTGCACATATACGAGGCTCTCATTTGCTTACTGAAGCCTGCAGTAACCATCACCCATCTTGTAAAAAATCAAGAGTTCCTTACTTTCCTTCTAGGGCTTTAGTACATGACAAGGACCATGACTGGCACATCACCATCCAGTGTGTGAACGTGCATGGCAGCCTACCAGGAGCCATGAACTTTTAACAGCAGCAAGTGAGTGATTACCAAGTACAGTATAGATATTTACAGGCAAAATGTGTACTATGGATAATTATAAGATTCAGCTTATACATACCCAGTAAATATATATTAGTATGATAAATACATGGTGTGTATGATTTATGCACGTGAATCTGCATATAATTGTATTTTCAAAGTTATACATAATGAACACCACATTTGACATATCATACAAGTACGAAAAAAAACAGTTGAATGTAATGAAACGCTAGTTTCTGCACGAGGCTGGAGGCTTCCTTAAGCTATCCAGAACTGATATAGTGCATATTAGTGGGGTCATCGGTCACAGTTCATATGCTTACGGGGACGACGAGCCAGAACTTGGCCCCCTCAGAGAGGCACAGGGCACCCGTCTCGCAAATTCGTATACTTATTAGTTACGTGCATAGGTGACATACTAAACATAATAGTTTACCTTGAAAAGCTTCATAGAAAACACCGACCTTACCTAACCTACTTAGTATGTTAAAATAAGCATCTTATAGCTTCGTAATACAATTGTTACTTAACCTATTATAGGTATAGGTTAGGTAATATTGTAATTACGAAGCAATAAGATGCTTATCTTAACATACTAAGTAGTTAGGTACGGTCTGTGTTTTCTATGAAACTTTTCAAGGGAAACTATTATATTAAGTATGTCACCTATGCACATATTTAATAAGTCAATATTGACTATACGAATTTGCAAGGACGGGTTGCACAGGGAGCAATGGCCCACAAACACTTTACATTTCAAGTATGCCATACTTGCCATCAACCAGGAAAAGCACCCAGAAAGGTACGTGAAACAAAACAGACCACTGTCTGGTTAGAAATGCGACTTACATCCCCTAAAGAGCAAAAGAACTTCCCCAGAAAGAAAAACAAGCAACACTTCGTCCAACTAGCCCCCTTCTTGTTAGTGCCATCCTCCCAAGGGGGAGAGGGGAGTCGGCCTGGATCAGTCGGGCTCCTCACCCCTCGGTTCTTGAATGATGATAGATGCCCACCGGAGGGAGGGATGGAGAGGGTCAGGGAGACTCCGGGGCTCACCCAGAAACTAGCGTTTCATTTTATTCAACACTGGTTTTCTGTGGTGAGCCCGTCAGATCCCTGAAGCTAACTACCCACAAAGAAGGAAAACTGGGACTTAACAGGGAGGCTGCAGAACTGCAGGTTTCAATGCAAGGAAGAGACAGATGGCCGTGACAGGCACCCCAACATCACAAGGCCGCAAGGGGCCCAGGACGTTCATGAGATACTTGGCAGCCAGGAACCTGCTCAACCTCCATAACCCCGTGCCTGAATATCGTACCAAAACATATTGTGGGGGAAAAAACAAAGTTAAATGTAATAAAATGCCATTTTCTGGGTGAGCCCCAGACACTCCCTGGATCTATCAAACTGATATGCAATATACAGTATTAGTCTGGGGCATCAGTCAATTGGAGCTATTGTGGTTGCCGGTAAGCAACCACGATGGTGCTACTGGGGACCATGAGCCAGAACCTGGCCACCTCAGAGAGGCACAAGGTGCAATGGTCAATGGAAACCCCCATGTGATTGGGAGCATTCCATGTCTGCCATCGATCAGGGTTAGGCACCCAGAAAGGTAGGCATAACAAAAAAAAAAAACCCACTTGGTAAGAAAATTGCAACCGAAGACTGAACAGAGGTAGAACTCCCCCAACACCCAAGAAAACAAGCAAACGTCTTCACCGCCGTCGTGCCGCTCTCCCCTCCCCAGGAGGGGGAGGGGAGAGCCCCGGATCCCCCAGTGCCAGCTACTCACGCCCTTAGTTCGGAGGCAGAGTATCAAAAACAAAATGAAACCGCCGACCGGAGGGTGGTTGGGCACCGGGGGCTCTCACAGAAAATGGCGTTTCATCACATTCAACGCTGTTTTTCTGTGGGGATCCCCTTCGGCTCATTGGAGCTACATAACCAAAGAAAAGTAAAAGAGGGACTTATCCGGGAGGTGGCTGCCAGGCGCTCCTCAACTCGAGACAACTGGCTGCAACTTGTGATCCAAAGCCACACACGAACGACCAGAACCAGGAATATTAACCAAATAATGGGCGGATCCTGTTCGATCTCTAAAATCCCCATGTTAAAATCAGCCCAATACATGTTACCGAACATGGCAGCCAAAGCAACAAGCTTACGAACGTCATGGGCACGTGGATAGATAACGCAGATAACGGTGAAGAGTCACAACCAGACACAGGATTCACCCCCCAATCTGACCAACTGAGTATCAATGACCCAAGTGCCTCTCCGGAAAGTAGCCATCTCGTTCTTCGCCAGAAAAGAAGGAGATAGCTGCAACCGAACAAACCGACCATAAGGACTGAAAGAGCAAAAACCCCTGGGCCAGAGGAGAGCATGAAGCTTGCCAACATGACCCCAAAAGCCAATGCCAACAGAAACTGAGCCTTGGAAAAACAATCTTGAACCGAAGGGGCAGCCACAAACCGAGGAGAGAGAAATGAGAGCCCGCTGTCGAAGGACTAGGATGGCTCAGGCAGCGCATGAGCAGTCCGGAGGTGAAACAAAGGACGTGAAACTTACAAAACGCAGCAGAAATAAAATTCATCCTGAATGCAAGCTGAAGTGGCTTCGCCAGTACCACACCATTCAAAAGGTGACACCCCTTGTGTCAACACCTGCATCTGAGGAGCTCCAAGATATTTCACAATTCCTAAGTATTGTAGTACAGGTTGATGATAGCGAGTTGTGTCCCAAGGAACATAAAGGTGTAGTGCTTTGGAAAAATAGGTGAGATAACACAAATGTGCCAAATGAAGTAAAAAATTGGATGAGAAAAAATTACCCTAGTGTTCACAGTGCAGACAACAACATTCAAGATGGCCGCCGGCAAGACGGAAAACAAAACAGAGCTAGATTTTAGGGGGTTATAACTAACAAAGTATTGATATAAGCAGTCTACACAACAAATTGGCAAAATTAGATATTATAGTGAACTATCATGTAGAAATAATCAGCAAATTGAAAGAAAGTAATGACCATTTGACTAGCAAAGTTTTAGGTCTTGAGGGGTTAGTGAAAGACTTATGCAAGGGCAAGAATCAATTGGAAACAAACTGCAAAGCCATGGAAGAGGGAAAATAAACTCTTAAAAAACAATAGCTTAGGTACAGAAATTCAACAGGAAAAACAGCTCTTGTCAGTACAGATGGAGGAAGTTACACAGGAAATAGAACAGTGCAAGAAAGATATGCAACTCACCTATGCACAAGTGGCCAAGGAGAAGGAAAAAAATAGAAGCAGTAAAAGAAGCCAAACACTGCAACAACCAAGATAAAACAAACATTAGGCTGGAAGGCAGAAAGGAACTGGCATCAAATCCTAAATTGGGGCAAAACACAGTTGATCAAAGTACCTCATAATTTTTGGTTGCAAAGAAAAGGAGATAACATCTAGGTCAGAAAGAACTGTAGAAGAGAAAGTAGTAGATAAAATTGTTGGCCTCGTGGAAGGTTTTACTACCATAGAGAATGTCTGCTACTACAGGAGGATTGGAAAGCATGTGAAAGGGAAAGATCGACCTTTGAGGATCACCCTAAACAGTGCCAAACGGATGGAAGAAGTACTAAGGAATGCTAGAAAGTGACAAAGTGACGAGGAACAGAAAGTATGGTTGTTAAGACGTAATCTTTCAAAAGAAAACAGAAGCCAAAACTGAACCTCTTCGAAGTAAAACGTCTAAATGAGAGCAGGAATGAAGAAAAGAAATATTTTTTTTCTACAAAGTGATAGAGGTAGACAGACGAGTAAAATGGTACAAAAAGGCAAACCAACAAAATCACTAGAGAAAGAGGAAGTGAAGAATAAAGAGAGGGGGAACATGTTCCTGAAAATTGTATACTCACATAGATAGAGTGAGATCGAAGACACTGGAGTTAAATGATGTAATACAGCTGCAGAAACCAGATGATGTTGCACTCACAGAGACAAAACTTGAAGATAATATTTTAAATGAGGTCATATTCCCAAGGGGCTACTCAGTTTGGAGACGGGACAGAAAAATTAGGAAAGGCGGTGGTGTTGCTGTGCTGGTGAAAGAACACCTAAAGATAAACAAAATAATGATTGCCAGTCCATGAGAAGTTGACATAATAGCACTAGAGATCTGCCATGAGGATGATAAACTAACGGTCATAAATGCATATAGTCCACCGCCATGCAACACACGATCAAAGGAGGAGTTAGATAATAAAAGATATGGTCTTATAACAATAATAAGAGAGATTATAGCGAGAGCTGATAAAGATAGATCACGACTGTTGGTAGTATGATGACTTCAACTTGAAATCCATAGACTGGGAAGCATATGAAGCTAAAACAGAAGATTTCTGGACCTGTAAATTTGTAGACCTCATCCTGGAAACATTCTTGTATCAACATGTTAAACAAGCTACGAGGATGAGGGAAGGGGACGTTCCCTCCATGCTTGATTTGATATTTACCAGGAAGGAGGAAGAAATATTTGACATTCAGTACCTTCCTCCCTTGGGTAAAAGTGACCATGTCTTTTTGGGAATAAAGTATGCAATGCGTTATATTCTGGAAGAAAATATGACGGTCGATGCAATTGAAAAACCTGACTTTAGGAGAGGACATTATGGCAACCTTAGGAAATTTTTTAGTGAGTATAATTGGACAGACTTGTTGCTAGGCAAGGAAGTAAATGAGATGTATGTCAAGTTTTGTGAAATATAATTAATAAAGGCACAAAAAAATTTATACCAGAACAGAGAAGCAGAACTAGGAAACAGGATTGGTTCAACAGAAAGTGCGAGAGGGCCAGAGACCAAAAGACACAAAAATGGAATCAATACAGGAAGAGGCCAAACCCCCAAACATACCAGCGATACAAAGATGCGAGAAACAACTACACGGCAGTGAGGAGAGAGGCAGAAAGAGATTTTGAAAAAGGGATTGCAGACAAATGTAAAACAGAACCAGGTCTATTCTATAAATTCATAAACAACAAATTGCAGGTAAAGGATAATATTCAGAGGTTGAAAATGGGAAATAGATTCACGGAAAATGAAAAGGAAATGTGTGAAACATTAAACGAAAAGTTCCAAAGTGTGATTGTACAAAATGAAATCTTCAGGGAACCAGATACAATAAGAATTCCAGAGAACAACATAGAGCACATAGAGGTGTCTAGAGACGAAGTGGAAAAAACGCTCAAGGAGCTAAATAAGAACAAATCAGTTGGTCCAGATGGAGTTTCACCATGGGTTCTGAGAGAATGTGCACCTGAGCTCAGCATTCCTCTTCAACTGATTTTTCAGGCATCCCTGTTTACAGGAGTTGTAGCTGATGTGTGGAAAAAGGCTAACATAGTTCCAATCTACAAAAGTGGAAGCAGGGAAGACCCCCTTAATTATAGACCGGTATCATTGACAAGTGTAATAGTCAAAATATTGGAAAAAATAATTAAAACTAAATGGGTAGAACACCTGGAGAGAAATGATATAATTTCAGACAGACAGTATGGTTTTCGATCTGGAAGATCCTGTGTATCGAATTTACTCAGTTTCTATGATCGAGCAACAGAGATATTACAGGAAAGAGATGGTTGGGTTGACTGCATCTATCTGGACCTAAAAAAGGCTTTCGACAGAGTTCCACATAAGAGGTTGTTCTGGAAACTGGAAAATATTGGAGGGGTGACAGGTAAGCTTCTAACATGGACGAAAAATTTTCTGACTGATAGAAAAATGAGGGCAGTGATCAGAGGCAATGTATCGAACTGGAGAAATGTCACAAGTGGAGTACCACAGGGTTCAGTTCTTGCACCAGTGATGTTTATTGTCTACATAAATGATCTACCAGTTGGTATACAGAATTATATGAACATGTTTGCTGATGATGCTAAGATAATAGGAAGGATAAGAAACTTAGATGATTGTCATGCCCTTCAAGAAGACCTGGACAAAATAAATACATGGAGCGCCACTTGGCAAATGGAATTTAATGTTAATAAATGCCATGTTATGGAATGTGGAATAGGAGAACATAGACCCCACACAACCTATATATATATGTGAGAAATCTTTAAAGAATTCTGATAAAGAAAGAGATCTAGGGGTGGTTCTAGATAGAAAACTATCACCTGAGGACCACAAAGAATATTGTGCGAGGAGCCTATGCCACGCTTTCTAACTTCAGAATTGCTTTTAAATACATGGATGGCGATATACTAAAGAAATTTTTCACGACTTTTGTTAGGCTAAAGCTAGAATATGCAGCGGCTGTGTGGTGCCCATATCTTAACACTTTCGCGTTCCACCGACTGAAAAGTTCGTCACTCATTTTTCTCCCGATTCCTCACCAACAACACAGCGCTGAGTCACTCATTAAAATATTTGTTAAAAATTTAAATTTTATCAGATCAATCTGGTTGTGGTTTTAAAATGAGCGCCTTTAAATTGCGCACAATTTAGCACCCATATGTCTCTTGAGCAGGACATATATTTATCTCTTGAATGCACCTCAAGCGGCATTGGAAAACAAATATTTCTATAAAATCCAATTCTTATCCGATCGACTTGGGGATAATTTCAGCATGTTTACCATTAAATTTTCGTTTTTTCTAATAGTCCTATTATAGAGAACGGAGTTAGCTTGTATCTTCGTGGTAAAACTATTGTAAAATGTTGACATGACGAGTGTAATCGACGAAGTTTTTTTATTTGGTGCCGGTCACACGCATCCTTGTGTGACATTTTATACATATGCTCTTCTAGAACATTCTATTGCGAACATATTGGTACAAAAATTACGTACGTACATCGAAAATTGAGGTCAGGAAAGTGAAAATAATAAAACTTTTCAAAAGGTGTTTCGCCGATCTGCCGTCGGGTAGAGGTAATACTTCAGCCATTTCCCACACTCTTGCTAGTGGGCCGCGATCATGATTCTACATTTATATGCATATGTCCGTGAAGGGAATTTTATTGCGGTCACAGTGATACCAAAATTAACGACGTAGCACAATTCTGGGATTGACAAACATGAAAAGTTCATAAACATTTCAGCGCTGTTTGACGCTCACGGCTAACGACCGCCATAGTTTCTTATTTGGTGTGGTTCTCATGTCAGGTTTGGTGAAAATGTAGGTATATATTCTTCTAGAGCATTCTCTGGCGAACACATTGATACCAAATTTAAATACATACCGCGAAAATTAAGCTCAGCAACCCTAAAAGATTATAAACATTTCAGTGCTGACGCACAGTTGGCCCACACGCCCGGCGCACTTGGGGGTCAAGGTCAGCCTATTCTCGGGAACGCGAAAGTGTTAAGAAGCACATCAACAAACTGGAAAAGGTGCAAAGACATGCTACTAAGTGGCTCCCAGAACTGAACGGCAAGAGCTACGAGGAGAGGTTAGAGGCATTAAATATGCCAAAACTAGAAGACAGAAGAAAAAGAGGTGATATGATCACTACATACAAAATAGTAACAGGAATTGAAAAAATCGATAGGGAAGATTTCTGGAGACCTGGAACTTTAAGAACAAGAGGTCATAGATATAAACTAGCCAAACACAGATGCCGAAGAAATATAAGAAAATTCACTTTCGCAAACAGAGTGGTAGACGGTTGGAACAAGTTAGGGGAGAAGGTGGTGGAGGCCAAGACCATCAGTAGTTTCAAAGCGTTATATGACAAAGAGTGCTGGGAAGATGGGACACCACGAGCGTAGCTCTCATCCTGTAACTACACTTAGGTAATTACGAGAATGCCTCCCAGGGAAACCTGGACCACCATGAATGCCTCGAACCACGCAAGTGTGCGGTACGACAGAAGTACTCCAAGAATCCAATGACAACACATGGCAGTCTGCTAGCCAGGACTCTGGAACCTCATAACAAACCCAAGTATGAAGACGAATCCATTAGAGGCATAATCCAGGTCACGTAGGAGGTAAGCCGCAATGACCACCCGCACCTCAGTCGGCGCGATGTGGGAAGTCAAAAACCTCCAGAAGGATGGAATTGTCGGACCCGAAGGGACACGGAGCCGAACCCGGGGAGGGGCCAACATCAAATCCCACTCGTACGCAGAAGGGGGGAAGAAAACCCCACTCCATGTAACAGTAAGCCCCGATCGAAGGGTAGGAAAACCCAAATGGGGTCCAACAGGGCCCAAAGCCCCCAAACCTGCCCCTCCCCAGCCTCGGGAACCACCACATCAGGACCCGGAGCGGAGTCGTCCCCCAAAGCCCCAGCCTCAAAAGAAAAGGCCGGTGCAGCCGTGGAAGCCGTAAGGAAGGGGCCCACTGGTCAGACCCAAAAGCTTAGGCAAGGAGAACCGACTCAAATGCCACTGTTGCCACCCTGGAAGGAGCATCCCCCTAGACCGTCTGGGTTTCAAGTCCATCTAAACCCTGCCCCGACCTCGAAACCCTCAAACGGTGCATGGCAGGACCGGGGGGGGGGGGGGGGGAAGAGGACTAGACCGAACAACAGCAGGCGAAGGATGAGGGAGGAACGGACGAAACCAAGACCGAAGTGACCAACATCCCCAAGTCCAGGTCCCTATAACTAAAATGGAGCAGCTTCAGGGCTTGCGTGGAAGCAAGCAACTCAGAACGTTGCAACAACCTAAACTTGACGTTCAACGCCTGCGCCGCCTGTACCCGAACAGAGTCGTCAGTGGACTGGGTAAACTGAGTCACAAACAAGCAACAAAACTCGCAGGATTCCAGGTTGAAAGTGTCACTGACCCAGCAGGCAGCAAGATAGAGGCAAAAACAAAGAGTCACCCCTGAGACAAGGGGATAGAGCAACCCTTAAACTCGCACAAAGCGAGGGGGGGGGGGACTCAGGGGTCACATCCATCGAACCCATGTGCCCGCGTAGGAATTCCCAGGGTCCTGAGACGGAACTCACACTCAGGGAAGCCCAGGCAGGGTACTACTAATCGGCACCCAAGTCTATCAACAAACTTTCTAGAAGCTAACCCCCGAGATGTGCCCACTCATGGGGGCCCTAGTAGGGGATACCACCTAGAACAGAGATAGAAACCTAAGGTATACATAGGAGGCAACAAAACAAAGGCAGACCTCTCCCCCTCCCCACCAGGCAGAAAAACAAAAGAAAAACTTTACAAGAAGACAACATACCCAGGCAGAACAGAACCAGCAGCCATTATAGGTGATAACTAGCTGTGCAGTAACCTGCTTCCCTACCAGTGTAAACTACCCCTTATTCCTAAGGTAAACAAGGGAGGAGGAAAACCCCCAACACTCTCAGGGTGGTCAATTATCTAGCAGCAGAAGACCAACAGAGGTAGACCCCAAGGTGACTTGTGAAAGACAACCCCAAGCCCCAAGGGGTGTACTTACAGGGCACCTAGGGAAGCTGATCCTGGGCGCATGCTGCCCGAGTACTTGGGAAATTACTCCTGGCTCGTGCACCACCAGAGAAGACTCGCCCCTACACCACAAGGCACAGAGCAGAAGACAGAAATCAGGAGCTAGAGCCATAGCAATCAATACCATTTACATCAGCCAAAGAACTGAAGTTGTGGGTTGCCGGCACAAGAGGTCTGGGGCTCCCCATTCCCCCTCCCGGGGACGGGGGAGTTGCAAATACTGCGGCACGGCAAGTGATGACGTCTTGCTTATTTGCTTGTTTTTCTTTGGGGAGTTCTGTCCACTCCTTTGACTTTCAGTAGTAGTTTCAACCAGAATAGGGGTTTGTTTTGGGATGCTTACCTTTTTGGGTGCCTGACCTAGTCGATGGCAGACATAGAATGCTCCAAATCACATGTGCTATTCTATAGGTCATTGCTCCTCGTGCCTTTCTGAAGGGGTCAGGTTCTGGCTCGTGGTCCTCAGTAGGCCTATGAACTCCATTCACCCTGACTAATGCCAAAGTCTAATATATTACATATGAGCCTGAATAGCTCAGGGGAACCAACGGGGCTCCCCCCAGAAAAGTTATGTGCTAAATACCCACATACCTGTCTGTAGTAAAAGGAAACTGAAGATGTATTTGGAAGGCGAGGGAATATAAAGTGCTGCTGCTTAGGACCTCGAGGTGGTATAGAACAGGCTTCTGGGTCTGAGGCTATACAGGGGTCTACACAGTTGATCTTTACTTGGTTGCCAAATACTTTCTGAAACAAAATATCAAGAAACCAAATAATTATTACCTTAAAAAGGTAACTAAATGTTTTAAATGCCATCTGAAGCAAGCACCAAACATCAAATGTATAAAATTCCATTATGATATACTGAAATGGATAGTTATTATATATTTCAAATTACTGCATACATAAATAATACTGGCAATGAACAAAGTTCCTGCAGCTGCCTTTATCAAAAAGAGTAATATCTGATCTACCCTCATTGCCCTTGTCTGATATATGCAAGCAAGGATATAGCGGAAAACATGATACAGTAACTGAACTAGGGAAGTGTACAGAAAGTATCGAGGTAAAAATAAAGAAATCATTGGGATTTTTATGAAGTAGTGTATGACCTTGCTGATCCGAATTCCACTGAACTGGTTATTTAGGTTATCCGGCCAAAATAGCTTAGATATTTTTCTGGGAAAACTTTGCCATATCTAGATAGCAATCTCAATAACTGGAGAGCTGGCCAGATGGTGCATAATGGCATAGATTCTAAATAAAGTCCAGATAAATTTCCGCCAAACTTCACTGTATCTAGACATATCAACAAAACCAGAGATTTTGCCGAATATTGTAGACAGGCATCATGCTATACCGTAGTAATCCCATATGGAAGTGGCTGGAGGCTCAACCTGTCCCCTTAAAAATAACGTCGCTTTTGGCCGTTTACCCGTATGGCCGAAAATGGACATAATTTGAAAACGAAAAAAAATGAAAATAAATTTGAGATGCAGGCGATGAGTCACAATAACGTGGCTAAAGTAAGTTGACCAGACCACACACTAGAAGGTGAAGGGACGACGACGTTTCGGCCCGTCCTGGACCATTCTCATCGACTTGAGAATGGTCCAGGACGGACCGAAACGTCGTCGTCCCTTCACCTTCTAATGTGTGGTCTGGTCAACTAAATTTGGGATTTTTTTTTCAACAACAGTAAGTTAAGGGTCCTCTGATAGGTTAGGTGGGCAGGAAATTCTCATAAAGTTTCAAAACGTTATGAAAAACGTTAAATGAAAGTTGCCTGTTTTAGCCTTGCCGAGTAAGCCAGACGACTCAAACAGAAAACGGAGCAGTACGTCACTTTTATGAGTCGATTTCATTTCAAATTACGTCCAAATTTGGCCATAGTGCGCATACGAGCAAAAAGTGATGTTATTTTTAAGAGGACGGGTTGGGAGGCGGAAGGTACAGGAAATGTTTGGATGGGTGGTTTCAGTGTAGGGGGTGTCAGGGGAGGCAGGAAGGTCCATCTAGGGGATGAGGGGTATGTGGAGAGGCCTATGTTCTGTATTGTATAGAAAAACCAAGAATTATGTTAAAACAATTCATTACAGTGAAAACCTAAGAAATATTATCTAATATTATAACTGATACAAATTCCTTAAAAGCTATGTGTACAGGATGAAGACTAGTTTCCTGCAAAAATTAGGGGATTTATTTTTCATCTGGTGGCCTACACTACATGTCCCAACTGGATCCGTCCTGGCCCAGTCAACCTAAACAAGCCAAGTACTTTCTCAACTCGTGTTATACGTCAGTGTTGTGCCACTAATAGCACAGCATTAAGAATCACACCGTGCCATTCTTAATTAACTTTTTGTTTACATTGTAACTTGGATAATTTATTACAAAGACTATGTCTGGTAGCAGCAGCAATTGTCCTGGAGGCATTAAGAGGAAAGGTGTGCTGATTTCAAGATGTACAATATCAATCAAATAGACAAACTACAACAAAGTAAGTTGAAGTTTCTGTTTTAAATTAGAGTACTGGTATTTTTTTTATTTTACAAATTAAAATATTATTTACTTTAATTCTGGCGCATCCGGTAGGGGTCCTTCCCAATTAATCCGGATAAGTATAAGAGATGACACTAGTAAGAGAGGTACAATTATCAACATAATATTCTAAAGATATATTATACCAACATCAAGAGTATTTAACAATGAAATATTACATAAGGTAATAAAAATCTATCATTGAATGTATCATTAGTCCACAGGGATAACAACACTGCAAACCCGACATAACAGGGCGAATATCAATGAAACTTTTAAAATACTGAACAAATTAGAGGATGTCGATCGTTGATCAGGATATTTTCTTCAGAAGGTCAGATGTAACAAACAAGGAGCAACGGTTCAAGCTCAACAAGCCACGATGTAGGGCTGAGAACAAGAGATGCTTTTTCACCACAGGGTTATTAACCCACGGAACTGCCTATCCGACGACGCTGTAATCTGCCAAAATTGTGTTAAGTTTTAAAATAAACCTGGAAAAGGTCAAGGCAAATGGGGGGGGGGGACCTTCTACAAGCCACAGGCTTCCTGTCCTCGTCGAGGCCACTAGGGTTAGTGGGCTTCAGGTAAATTAGGTATCGTAATGCCTCTTTCTGGGGGAAGCCCCTTATAGCATCCTGAAGCTGTACACCAAGATGGTCCTCATCTACCACGTCGCATCAGCCTCGCAGTTCTTAGGACTACAGGGGACTATTGCAGGAACCCAGCCACCACCTCCCCATAAGTGCAGGGAGGGATGGCATTTTTGCCACCCCTCCCTGGGGAAGACAACCACAAAGTTAAAGTGTACAACAAACCACTGCTGGATTCAAGGGAGACTGAAGCCTCACATCCTTCCTAATGAACTTTCACAACTATGTAAACAAATGATCAAAACTAGGTAAGCTCAACCTCCCCCACTCATTTGGGGAAGGCGCCTTCCTCCTCTCAACCTCCTCCCCTCAAGGTAAGCTCAACCTCCCCCACTCATTTGGGGAAGGTGCCTTCCTCCCCCTCAAGGTAAGCTCAACCTCCTCCACTCATTTGGGGAAGGTGCCTTCCTCCCCCTCAACCTTCCTCCCCCTCAAGGTAAGCTCAACCTCCCCCACTCATTTGGGGAAGGCGCCTTCCTCCCCCTCAAGGTAAGCTCAACCTCCTCCACTCATTTGGGGAAGGTGCCTTCCTTCCCCTCAACCTTCCTCCCCCTCAAGGTAAGCTCAACCTCCCCCACTCATTTGGGGAAGGCGCCTTCCTCCCCCTCAAGGTAAGCTCAACCTCCCCCACTCATTTGGGGAAGGCGCCTTCCTCCCCCTCAAGGTAAGCTCAACCTCCCCCACTCATTTGGGGAAGGCGCCTTCCTCCCCCTCAAGGTAAGCTCAACCTCCCCCACTCATTTGGGGAAGCTCACCTTCTACAGAGTCTGATTTGTCAGTTCTTACACTGATGTGGTGGAAGTCACCTGACTGCTGTGATGGTTCCTAGGTCACCTCTCTGCCATGTAGCCTCCACTGTTCAGTTAAGGTTAAGTGATTTTTGGGTAGTTGCCTTTGGTGGCTTTTCTTGTACAATGGTGTGTTCATGCAAGAGTGCTTGAGGCTGTATGTGCTCCATGCAGCTCAGCACCTTCCCTGTGTGCTCCCTATTGCTACCTTTGCATTGCTAGAGTTGTCTTCTCTGAAGTGCTTGGGGATTGCTGTGATCCCTTAGTGATCCTCCCTGTTTAAGGTGACCCACACCCAATGTGAGTCAGGGTCTAGTGACTCCTCTGTATTAATCCAGGTCGGGAGTGACTTTATTTGGTAGGATACACTTTTTAGTCCACGGGCTTCAGTGCATCAAGGTCAGCCTTCACAGACATGTAACACAGGCTGTGTCAGTTTACTCTAAGATTCAGCATAGCTAGGCTTACCCAATAGGTCCTGGTAATCCCCTGCAGGTCCTATGGACAGCCATCCCCCCTCCTGAACCTGTTCTCGTCTTGTGCAAGTTTGAGGGTTGCTCTTCGTATGTGCCACTAGATTATGATCATTATCTGCCTACTTCATGCTACCTGACGAGTCGGTGACACCTTCGCCCAGAGTACTGTGAGGATATCAGGCAGCTTCTGCTTTACGTCTACACTGTTCGTTTACAGCAATATATATATATATATAAGAAACAATATATTTGCGGCAACACCCGGTGCTTGACTGGCCCGCACGACCGTGCCTGGGTGTGTCACGCACGGGCGACCAGCCCCTGATGACGTCATAACGCACCTTGTCCACATCCCCACACCCAAAGTAAGTGGAATTTGGTATTTATTTTTACATAGACATTTTCAAGGAAGAGAATTTATCATTTTACAAAGAAAAAAGAATTTTTGGGAACACTTCATTTCATGCACACAATGGGAATTTCACAATAAACTCGGCGCAGCACGATGGTTAAACGGGGTTCAACCGGCTTTGGCAGCACCAGTACGTTGGCTTTCCATAGGAATACTGCGAGCCCTGGAAACCCCCATTGGGGCTCGGGTGACCCTCACTATGTATTCAGAGTCCCATCTTGCCTTGTGCGAGTTTGAAGGTTGGTCATTGCCCTTGTCTCAGGGTGACACTCATCTGTTTTGCCTTCGTCGTGCTGCTTGTTGAGTCGACTACACACATTCGACCCGGAGTCATGCGAGACCTGTTCTTCGCTTGTTCTCCAATTTACCCACTCTTCTTTAGGTGAGGTTAGGAGTCAAGCAACTTTCGCATTGCATGCTAGGTTTAGGTTGCTGCAACACACTAGGTTAGCCGCCCGCTTGAATGCCCCAGGGCTGCCCTGCTTTGGTTTTAGGGACCAAGACTTGGGGGTGTTGGTCGTTTCGACTTTGGTTCAGTCCCTGCCCCTTAGTCCTTCCCCTGCTGGTATGGTTCACCCTCCTCCTCTCCTGCTGCCGGCTCCCATACGTCTGAGGGTTTCAGGGTCGGGCATGGTTTAGCTGGGGATGAGTCTCTGGCGGTTCCGGGGGCTGCCCCATTTGATGCTGGGACAGAAGCACTTGAGCCTGATTCTCCTGCCGAGGCTTCTGGGTCTTTCCAGTGGGCCCCTTCTTTGATGCCTTTTCCTTGGACTCTGCCTTTCTTCAAGTGTGAAGGGCGTTGATGACGGCTCCGCCTCAAACCCGTTCTGTCTTCCGGAGCTGGGGGGATGACAACCTGGGGCGCTTGGGCCCCTTTTGAGCCTGCCTGGGCTTTGGTGCCCTCGAGGCGGGGTCTGCTGTTGCAAGGTTTGGGTTTTCCTATACGAGTTTGGTATGGGTTTGTTTCCAGGTTCCCTCGAGTTCCGCAGCTTCAACCTTCCAGAGGTTTTCTACCTCTCGGATATCCCCTGCAGAGATTCGGGAGGCCCCTTGGTGCCTACCTCCTGCGAGACCCGGATTATGCCTGTGATAGACCTGATCTCTTTTGAGTTCGAGTCTTCTTTTTTGGGTGTGTTATGAGGTTCTGGCATCTTGTTGGCTTGCAGACTGCCCTTTCTTTTTGCTTGGGGCATGGTACTGGTTTTGTCGTACCTGCACGCTTCAGTAGCGAGAGCTCACTACGGTGCTGCAGGTTACTTAGGGGACGCCTTGAGCACTACCTTAATGCATGCCTTTACTCCCCTGTGCTTCCTTAGTGAGGTTGGCTTGCTCCAGTTGCATGCCCAGATTCTTCGCTTTTGGTGGTAGAGGATCTTCGTGCTTGCAGGCATTTATCCTCTTCCGTTCTCCGTTTTTTTCCTATTCAAGCTGGTGGAGGTGGAGACAAACGTGCAAAATGTTTCTTTCACTCTGATGCCCCCTGTTATCTAGCAGTAAATAGGTACCTAGGAGTTAAGACAGCTGCTACAGGCTGCTTCCTGGGGTGTGTCTAACAAAAAGGAGGCCTGGTTGAGACCAGGCCGTGGGGACGCTAAGCCCCAAAATCCTTTCAAGATAACCATTACACCGGACATAAAAGCACTCACAGCCTGGGCTACACAGCTGTGAAACCAACCCCCAGCATGAGGTATCTACAAGCACATAAGCCTCCAGTGAGTCCCAACCAACCATAGCTTGATCCTGAACTGGATCAAGACAGGGGCAACAAGACCTCTACTCTCCCAAGACAAGAGCCATCCCAAGCAGAAAAGATCTCCAAGACAGCAAATGTCTGAACACACCCCGAGAACTCCATCAGTGCAGTTGACAGTGCTATAGTGTTCAGGAAAGGCAACCTTGAGCACATGCAGCTCTAAGCCCTCTAAAAGGCCTGGCCCATGCTATGCCAATAGTGTACTGTACAACCCAAGCCACCACAACTAAGTGTAAAGAGACACAGATGAAAACACCAGGGCCAGGCATGGCTTACAAACGCTCAAGGAGCCAGTGGAAAGCGTTAGCCCCGGTCCCCTAATCTCCCCAAACGAGTGGGAGAAGTGAGACAAACGAACACATGCTTGTTTTAAGATATTGAATCTTTTGTTTACATGTTTGGGGAGTTTCATTTGGCAGGTTATGAGGCTTTGGCTTCTTTTGAACCCAGCAGTAGTCTATATGGGTTCAGTGACTTTCAGAGTGCCTTTCCTAGCGAGGTGGCAGTGTGTCACCTGCTCCCTGTGCCTCTCATAAGGGGACCCAGATTCTGTTTATGGTTCCTGTGGTTGGCTAAACTTAACGGCTGTGCAATCTAGTACTGTAGTTGGGAGCTTTCTCAGGATGAGATTCAAGGAGCCACAAGGGGCTCCCCCAGAAATACATACAGTACTAAATTAAGCTTATGAATGATTATTTAGGCTTAAGACAGGTTAGGTTAGTTTTGTGGTAGTTGGTTTTCATGTTTTGTTAAACCTTTAGTACAAAAATGTGAGTTTTTTAGGTACAAAGTCCATACACTGTATTTTTGTTTTTATTTCAGCCATAGTAGCTGTAAGCACTAGCATTCTGGAGGATGAGTTGCATAAATTCATATAATTTCCCTTCACCACTTCCTGTTCTTCCAAGAGAAATTTGCACAATGAACCACCTTCAATTGTCTTTCCATATAGTTTCTAGTTTTTCATCGATGCATAATAGTCTTGAACATTGTTATGAACTAGAAGTGATGCTCGGCCCAACCCAGCAATCATTGGAGTGTTCTCCGTACCTGGCCGGTATCCTCTCTCCTGGCCACCTCCATACAGCATAGGATATACAGGCGTCTTGTGCCCTAAACCACGGATATACAGTGCACCAATCCGAGGTCCATAATACTGCAAAAAGCCATTTCAAAGAATTTATACACAAGTTAAAATTATTTTTTGTCAATTGGCTAATCCACATACATAAGCTCAACAACTTACCATACAGTACTATATATATATTTTACCCAAAACATGTCTTATCAAAAAACCAGCATTGAATGTAATGAAACGCCATTTTTCTGGGTGAGCCCCAGAAGCTCCTGGAGCTTATCGGGCTAATGTATGTTATATTAGACCAGGACATTAGCTAAGGAGTTCAGATCTACCAGAGACCAGTGCCAGAACCTGGCCCCTTCAGAGAGGTTTCAGGGAGCAATGGCCCTGGAAAACCCCTTGTGGTTGGGGTTTTCCTTATCTGCCATCGACCGAGGTTAGGCACCCAGAAAGGTAGGCATAACAAAGCAAACCCCCACATGGTAAGAAACTAAAACAAAAACCAAAACAGATGTAGAAACTCCCTACAATCCCAAGGAAACAAGCAAACAAGCAAACATCACACTTTACTGCGCGCCGATTGTCCGCACAGCCCTCCCCGTCCCGAGAGAGGGAGGGGTCCCGGACCTAACCGTGCCGGCTGCCTAGCACCAGTTCAGAAGCTAAGCTTCAACCAACGCGAAAAAAACGCCGACCGGTGGGAGGAAGGGTTGCCGAAAACCTCCAAGCCAGGAAGACCCCGGAACCCCAGAAGGCACAACCGGGTCACAAACGAGGTAACAAAACCCCCTGAACCCACAAAAGGGACCCAAGATGAAGAAACCTCCGGAACGAAACCAAAGAACCTAAAGGAACCCAGAATTGACCCCAGGGAAGCCCAAACTACCACATTTGCCGGCAGAATTACACCACAGCAGGGCAATACACAGCACCCAGACAGAACCCCCAGGGAAACGGCCAAAACAGACAGAAAACAGAGGGGCAAGGTGTGGGAGCAAGCATAAACAGACAGGGACACTGAGCCCAAACCCTAGGGCCCAGACCCAAAACATTCAAAATGCAAAAACCAGTGTAAAAACCAACACCCAAGCATTCCCAGAAGAACAGAAGACGGGCATAAAACCCCAGAAACGGCAACAGGAGGATAAACCCCTAAAAGATGTGAAAAAACTCACCCAAAATGCGAGCTCCCACATCCCGGCCGAGGTAAACAAACTGCAGCGCCACCCAGGTGGCCAAGCGGAGAGTTATCAGCAGAAAAGAAAATGGCCACCACACCAAGGAGCCGTGACTGACACAATAGAGCCAAAAACGCCAGCAAATGTGGGAAGCAAGCAGACTAAAGGGACAAAAAACATAGCCCAGAAGCAGAAGACCCAGGCAGGGGTAAACAGCCCCAGAACTGCAGGCGGGCATCCCCCACAGCCCCGGGAACCCGTAACAAACACAACCCGTAACACAAAGGCCCCGGGGCAGAAGCGTCCTCCACGCCCTCTACCCTTAAAGAAAAGGAAGAGTCCAGGGGGAAAGGCAGCAAAGAAGGGCCGCTGGTAAGACCCAGAAGCC
Source organism: Procambarus virginalis (assembly GCA_020271785.1). Lineage (NCBI taxonomy): Eukaryota > Metazoa > Arthropoda > Malacostraca > Decapoda > Cambaridae > Procambarus > Procambarus virginalis. The sequence goes on along the minus strand of WNGS01161107.1, from coordinate 2,189,660 downwards.
TGGCAGGAGGAACAGGCTCGAAAACCTCCATCCCCAACCTGAATGGGGCAGCCCCCGAAGCCACCCGAGTCTCTGCACCAACTAGACCCCGAAACCCGCAGACGGTTAGGAGCTGGGAACAGGGAGGAAAAGGTGGCGAACAGCACCTAACCAAAACGGAGCAGCTCAGGGGCATCCGGGTGGAAAACCACCTAGCGCGTAGCAGCAACCTAAACCGAGCTTGCAACGCGGATGCCACCTGTACTCTGAACAGTAAGGACATCAGGAAAGTACTGGAGAACAAACAGAGAACACAACTCGCAAGAATCCGGGTCAAGGTGTCAGTGACCCAACAGGCAGCATGACGGAGGTAAAAGTGGTGACTGTCACCCCGAGACAAGGGCAAGGCAGCCAACAAATCCACTCAAGACTGGATGGAACCCGGAAGACACATCCAATGGTCCACCAAGCCTTGACAGGGTTTTCCAAGGCCCGTAGACTGACTGCTACGGGAAGCCCAGTCAAGGTGTTGCTAACCGGCTAACACCCAAGCTAACAAGGTGGGATGCAACACTGAAACCCCCTGCGACGTATACAAGCACTGGGGGCCTAGCAGAGGGCCACCAAACACTACTAGTGGAACTATAGTCACACTAGGCAGACCCCCACCAGGCAAAGTAAAATTAAAAACAAAAGTAAAACACCGCAAAAGTACACCATTCCCAGAGGCAACAGGAACCGGTCGCGCAGAGGCAACAGGAACCGGACCGTAGGTGGCAGGTCGCGCAACACCTTGATGCCCTAACCAGCACAATACCCAGTCCCTACCCAAGGCCAAACAAGGGCCCCAAGCCCCAGCTGGCCCAAGGGCGAGGCAAATGCTGAGCAGCAAGAACCTCTACAGGAATGGTTCCCCGAACACCCCAGGGAAGATAGCCCTGTCACGCAGGGGCAGTACTCACAGGACGCTTAGGGAAGGAAGCCCTAAGCACATGCAGCCCCGGTACTGATGAGGAACACCCAGCCACCGCACAACACATGGAACAGGATAATATAGACCTCACACAACCTATATATTATGTGAGAAATCTTTAAAGAATTCTGATAAAGAAAGAGATCTAGGGGTGGTACTAGATAGAAAACTATCACCTGACGACCACATAAAGAATATTGTGCGAGGAGCCTATGCCACGCTTTCTAACTTCAGAATTGCTTTTAAATACATGGATGGTGATATACTAAAGAAATTGTTCCCGACTTTTGTTAGGCCAAAGCTAGAATATGCAGCGATTGTGTGGTGCCCATATCTTAACACTTTCGCGCACTGAGGTTAAGGAAAAAAACTTGGGCCTTATGCCTCTGGCGCTTCGCGCAGCCAAGCGGTGAGACCGAAAAGTGTATACTCTTTTTACTCTCCTCACACTAATTGTAGGCGTACGTATTTAAATTTGGTATCACTGTGTTCGCAATAGAATTGTCTATAAGAACATACGTATAAAATGCCGTCAAATCATAAGGCATATCAACAACCAATAAAAAACTATTGACATCACTTGCCGAGAGCGCCAAACAGCAACAAAATGTTTCCATTCTCGTAATGGTTGTGAAGCCCACAGTTGTCCTACATCGTTAATTTTGGTATCATTGGAATCGCAATTAAATTCTCTATACGGACATATGCATATAAATATAGAATCAATGTCGCAACTGACCCACAAGAGTGTGGGAAGTGGCTGAAGTGTTACCCGCGGCGGCATATCGCCGAAAATTACATCGAAAAGTGTATTTTCAATTCACTGTGCTGACATTATTTTTGGATGTACGCATTTAATTTTTGTACCAATGTGTTCGCAATAGAATGTTCTATAAGAATATAAGTATAAACCGTCAAATAAGAATGCGTTCGACCGGCAACAAATATAAAAAGTACGTCGATCATACGCGTCGTGTCAATAATGCAATAGTTTTACCACGAAGATTCACTGCCATGACATTTTCTTTAATAAGCTCTTCTGTTATTAGAGAAAAACGTACATTTTATGGCGAACATTTCTAAACTATCCCCAAGAAAATCGAAGCAAAAATGGATTTTATACAATATTTTTTATTTTAACTGGGATACTAGTTAAAAGTGCGGAACCGTCAGAACCGCTCATAACGACCCGGCTTGTTATAAATGCGGCAAAGTGTTTTAAGCAGCACTTCAACAAACTGGAAAAGGTGCAAAGACATGCTACTAAGTGGCTCCCAGAACTGAAGGCCAAGAGCTACGAGGAGAGGTTAGAGGCATTAAATATGCCAAAACTAGAAGACAGAAGAAAAAGAAGTGATATGATCACTACATACAAAATAGTAACAGGAATTGATAAAATCGATAGGGAAGATTTCCTGAGACCTGGAACTTTAAGAACAAGAGGTCATAGATATAAACTAGCTAACACAGATGCCGAAGAAATATAAGAAAATTCACTTTCGCAAACAGAGTGGTAGACGGTTGGAACAAGTTAGGGGAGAAGGTGGTGGAGGCCAAGACCATCAGTAGTTTCACAGCGTTATATGACAAAGAGTGCTGGGAAGACGGGACACCACGAGCGTACCTCTCATCCTGTAACTACACTTAGGTAATTACACAAAAACACAGCAGTGAGCGCCACGAAGGCAAACACCGCCTAGGAAACTGAAGCCAGAGAAGCATCTGTCCCGGTTGGCATTAGCTTACGAACTGATGCTAGGCAGCCGGCGCGGTGAGGTCCAGGATCCCCCCATCCCCCTCTCGGGGCGGGGAGGCTGTGCGGACAACCGGCGCAGCAGTAAAGTGTGATGTTTGCGTGTTTGCTTGTTTCCTTGGGATTGTAGGGAGTTTCTACCTCTCTGTTCGATTTTTGTTTTAGTTTCTTACCATGTGGAGTTTGTTTTGTTATGCCTACCTTTCTGGATGCCTGACCCTGGTCGATGGCAGATAAGGAAAACCCCAACCACAAGGGGGTTTTCCAGGGCCATTGCTCCCTGAAACCTCTCTGAAGGGGGGCCAGGTTCTGGCGCTGGTCCTTGGTAGGTCTGAACTCCACAGCTAATGTCCCGGTCTAATATAACATACATTAGCCCGGTAAGCTCCAGGGAGTCATAGGGACTCCCCACAGAAACATTGCTTGCAATGACCAACACATCTAAATATTCACTTAACATTCTCTGCTCTTTACATACAAGCTATTTCTACCCTGTTGACCAATAAGCCACAATACAATTTCATACCTATGGAAATAAGATTTGCTTATTTTCTATAGTTCTTGCATTTGCACCTATTGTCTTGCTTCTATAGCGAGAGTAATCACAGACTTTACAAAGACTGTATTACTTCCTATTGTCTTTGCTTCTATAGCAAGAGTAATCACAGACTTGACAAGGGCTGTGATTACTTCCTATTGTCTTTGCTTCTATAGAGAGAGTAATCACAGACTTTACAAGACTGGTATTACTTCCTATTGTCTTTGCTCTATAGCAAGAGTAATCACAGACTTGACAAGGCTGTGATTACTTCCTATTGTCTTTGCTTCTATAGAGAGAGTAATCACAGACTTGACAAGACTGTGATTACTTCCTATTGTCTTTGCTTCTATAGAGAGAGTAATCAACAGACTTGCAAAGTCTGTGATTACTTCCTATTTCTTTGCTTCTATAGCGAGAGTAATCACAGACTTGACAAGGGCTGTGATTACTTCCTATTGTCTTGCTTCTATAGAGAGAGTAATCCACAGACTTTACAAAGACTGTAATTACTTCCTATTGTCTTTGCTTCTATAGAGTAATCACAGACGTCAAGTCTGTGATTACTCTCTCTATAGAAGCAAAAGGCAATATGAAGTCCTTTATTGCTGCTGCCATTTCTTCACACTATCATATATATTTGTTCTATATCCACTACTTAACCCCCCCCACTACCCTCTTAACAAATGTTCCCACTGGCATAACCAGTGAAATACAATAACAATACCACATCCTACCAATAAGTATATTTGTTGAGTGTGAACAAAAATGACTCAAAAACCCTAGTAGGATAAGTAATTCTAATCTGATCATACCAGGTTGTGATGAATATAAGGCTTAAAGGCTGCAAGCAGCACATCATATATACATGCATACATACATACATACCTTGTGTCCAACAATTGTTAGGTAGTCAACATTGAGGTCTGTAACATCCACGGGAACTTTCCCAATAGCCTGTGCAGCATCTGTGTGAAGGAGCACTTTGAACAACCCTTCATTTTCCCGTTTCTTGTTTACCTCGGCTAATAACCTTGTAAAAAAAGACACATACAAAATCTCTATCAGCCTGAATTATTGATTACATTGGTAATACTTTATACTGTATAGAAAAAAATTATTTTGAAATACAAATAGAGTAATATGCTTCAATCTTCAATGGACTGTATTTCGAAATTCATTCACTGGAACTATCCAAAAGATACTCCTTTAGTCTGTTTAACTTTCCCCCACACAAATGCTGATTACCTAAGTTTTATTACTGCCACAGAATACCCTTCTTCCTTGCTATATACAAGTTTTCCTATTGTTCCTGGTCCTCTCCCCATATCTCAACCATCAAAAGTGTATTTTTTCCAATCCAATTTGTTAACAGCATACTGTACTTCATATCTTTACTAAGCGGCAACGATTACACACCTACATACTTCTTTATTGCATATACAGTGGCACCTTCGTTTACAAATTTAATCCGTTCCCAGAGACGACTTGTAACCCGGAACGAATTTTCCTATGAGAAATAATGTACTGTAAATTGAATTAATGTTACATACTCCCTAAAAATATTAACCTCAAAATACATACATTTCATACATAATAAACAAATATTTTGAAACTATAGCATGTACAAGCTATAGCTTACCATTACTGATGACTCTTCTTGGTACAGTATATGGACAACAGTGAGGGGGGGGGGAGGAGGAGGAGAGTTGTTAGTGTTTAGAAGGGGAGTCCCCTTCTATTATACATCTGGCAGTGATGACTTCTCTGGGGTATTCTCTCTCTCCTACATTTTGCCTGCAAACCACTAGGACCTGGTTGTGGCTCACTGTTTGTTAGTCTTACTAAGAACTTTTCCATAAACTTGTTTTTCCTCTATGGTCATCCTCACATGTGTTTCATAGGTTGAACCTTACCACTGACTTTCTTGGGACCCCATGGTGTGGTATATAATAATTACTTTTATGTTTTCAAACCAAAAAACCAGCATTGAATGTAATGAAATGCCATTTTCTGGGAGAGACTCGGAGGCTCCCCGGAGCTATACCGGGCTGATGTGTACGTATTAGACCGTTATCTTGAGATGATTTCGGGGCTTTAGTGTCCCCACGGCCCGGTCCTCGACCAGGCCTCCACCCCCAGGAAGCAGCCCGTGACAGCTGACTAACACCCAGGTACCTATTTTACTGCTAGGTAACAGGGGCATAGGGTGAACGAAACTCTCCCATTGTTTCTCGCCGGCGCCCGGGATCGAACCCAGGACCACAGGATCACAAGTCCAGTGTGCTGTCCTCTCGGCCGACCGGCTCCCCCAACAGTCAATCAATGTGGCAACCGTGGCAACAGTCAATCAATGGAGTTCTAGGCCTACCAAGGACAAGAGCCAGAACCTGGCCCCCTCAAGAAGAGGCACAAGGAGCAATGGCCTATAGACACTCCCCCGTGTAATTGGAAGCAGTCTATATCTGCCATCTACCAGGTCAGGCACCCTGAAAGGTAGGAATTCCCACACACACTACTGCTGGTCAAAAATTGCAAACCAAAGAGAAGAATAGCAAGCAGAACTCCCCAATCAAAATCTAGCAAACAAGCATGACGTCACTGCAACAGCTGCAAAATTTTTTTTTATCCAGTATCCAGTTTTATCCAGTTTTTTTTTAACTTAGTTAAGTTAAAAAGTTAAGTTAAGTAGAGATAAGTGATGTAATACAGCTGCAGACACCAGACATTGTTGCACTCACAGAGACAAAACTTGAAGATGTTATTTTAAATGAGGTCATATTCCCAAGGGGCTACACAATTTGGAGACGGGACAGAAAAATTAGGAAAGGCGGTGGCGTTGCTGTGCTGGTAAAAGAACACCTAAAGGTGAAGGAAATAATGACTGCCAATCCACAAGAAGTTGACATAATAGCACTAGAGATCTGCCATGAGGATGATAAACTAATGATCATAAATGCGTATAGCCCACCGCCAAGCAGCACATGGTCAAAGGAGGAGCTAGATAGTAAACGAGAAAGCTTTATATCAATAATGAGAGTTTGTAGCGAGAGCGAATAACGATAGATCACAACTGTTGATATTCGGTGATTTCAACTTTAAATCCATAGACTGGGAAGCATATGAAGCTAAAACAGAAGATTTTTGGACCTGTAGATTTGTAGACCTCATCCTGGAAACATTCTTGTATCAACATGTTAAGCAAGCTATGAGGATGAGGGAAGGGGACGTTCCCTCCATGCTAGATTTGATATTTACCAGGAAGGAGGAAGAAATATTTGACATTTCAGTACCTTCCTCCCTTGGGTAAAAGTGACCATGTCTTGTTGGGAATAAAGTATGCAATGTGTTATAATCTGGAAGAAAATAAGGAAGTTGAAGCAGTTGAAAATCCAGACTTCAGGAGAGAACATTATGGCGACCTTAGAAATTTTTTTTAGCGAGTATAATTGGACTGACTTGTTGCTAGGCAACTAAGTGAATGAGATGTATGTCAAGTTTTGTGAAATATATGATAAAGGCACAAAATTTTTTATACCAAAACAGAGATGCAGAACTAGGAAACAGGATTGGTTCAACAGAAATTGCGACAGGGCCAGAGACCAAAAGACACAAAAATGAAATCAATACAGGAAGAGGCCAAACCCCCAAACATACCAGCGATACAAAGATGCGAGAAACAACTACACGGCAGTGAGGAGAGAGGCAGAAAGAAATTTTGAAAAAGGGATTGCAGACAAATGTAAAAAAGAACCAGGTCTATTCTATAAATTCATTAACAACAAATTGCAGGTAAAGGATAATATTCAGAGGTTGAAAATGGGAAACAGATTCACAGAAAATGAAAAGCAAATGTGTGAAACACTAAACGAAAAGTTCCAAAGTGTGTTTGAACAAAATTAAATCTTTAGGGAACCAGACAATAAGAATTTTCAGGGAACAACATAGAGCACATAGAGATGTCTAGAGATGAAGTGGAAAAAATGCTCAAGGAGCTAAGTAAGAACAAAGCAGTTGGTCTAGATGGAGTTTCACCATGGGTTCTGAAAGAATGTGCACCTGAGCTCAGCATTCCACTTCAACTGATTTTTCAGGCATCCCTGTGTACAGGAGTTGTAGCTGATGTGTGGAAAAAGGCTAACACAGTTCCAATCTACAAAAGTGGAAACAGGGAAGACCCCCTTAATTATAGACCTGTATCATTGACAAGTGTAATAGTCAAAATATTGGAAAAATATAATACGATATAATACCAGACAGACAGTATGGTTTTCGATCTGGAAGATCCTGTGTAATGAACTTGCTCAGTTTTTATGATCGAGCAACAGAGATTTTACAGGAAAGAGATGGTTGGTTTGACTGCATTTATCTGGACCTAAAAAAGGCTTTCGACAGCATTCCCCATAAGAGGTTGTTCTGGAAACTGGAACATATTGGAGGGGTGACAGGTAAGCTACTAACATGGATGAAAAATTTCCTAACTGACAGAAAAATGAGGGCCATAATCAGAGGCAAGGAATCGGATGGGAGGAATGTCACGCGTGGAGTACCACAGGGTTCAGTTCTTGCACTGGTAATGTTCATTGTCTACATAAACGATCTATTAGTTGGAATACAGAATTATATGAACATGTTTGCTGATGATGCTAAGATAATAGGGAAGATAAGAAACCTAGATGATTGTCATGCTCTTCAAGAAGACCTGGACAAAATAAGTATATGGAGCACCACTTGGCAAATGGAATTTAATGTGAATAAATGCCATGTTATGGAATGTGGGATTGGAGAATATAGACCGCACACAACTTATAAATTATGTGAGAAATCTTTAAAGAATTCTGACAAAGAAAGGGATCTAGGGGTGGTTCTAGATAGAAAACTGTCACCTGAGGACCACATTAAGAACATTGTGCGAGGAGCCTATGCTACACTTTCTAACTTCTGAATTGCTTTTAAATACATGGATGGAGAAATACTAAAGAAATTGTTCACGACTTTTGTTAGACCAAAGCTGGAATATGCAGCGGTTGTGTGGTGCCCATATCTTAAGAAGCACATCAACAAACTGGAAAAGGTGCAACGACATGCCACTAAGACGCTCCCAGAACTGAAGGACAAGAGCTACGAGGAGAGGTTAGAGGCATTAAATATGCAAAACTAGAAGATAGAAGAAAAAGAGGCGATATGATCACTACGTTCAAAATAGTAACAGGAATCAATAAAATTGATAGGGAAGTATTCCTGAGACCCGGAACTTCAAGAACAAGAGGTCATAGATTTAAACTAACGAAATAAAGCTGCCGGAGAAATATAAGAAAATTCACTTTTGTAAACAGAGTGGTAGACGGTTGGAACAGATTAGGGGAGAAGGTGGTGGAGGCCAAAACCGTCAGTAGTTTCAAAGCGTTATATGACAAAGAGTGCTGGGAAGACGGGACACCACGAGCGTAACTCTCATCCTGTAACTACATTTGGGTAATTACATCCATCTGCGCAACCCCCTTCCCTGGGAGGGGAATGGGACAGGGGGTCCCAGACCTCCCCGCCAGCTACTCTCCTTAGTTCAGGCTGAATATCAAAATCACGAAAAAACGCCGACCGGAGGGAGGAAGGGAGGGATGCTGGGGAGCCTCCAGGTCTCACCCAGAAAATGGTATTTCATTACATTCAACGATGGTTTTCTGTGGCGAGCCCCCCTTAGGCTTCCCGGAGCTACCTAACCAAGATAAAGCAGAAAAAGGGACTTACATGGGAGGCGGCCGTCACTCGCTCCTCAACTCAAAGTCGAGACAACTGGCTGCAACCTGCAACCCAAGGCTACACACGCACGAGAAGAGCCAGCAACATTAACAAGGTACGGTACGGCCAGGACCCTGTTCACCATCCAAGAGCCCCATGCCCGAATGTCAGCCCAGGACATATTACCAAAAACAGCAGCCAAAGCCGCGAACTTACGAACGTCGTGGGCACGGGGATAGACAGCATTCTGGTTGGACCGAATAATTCTACGGACAACCTGGGAGACCCACGCACAGGAACAGGGAAGAAGGGAAACCAGGTCAGCCCAAAGCGTGTCCCCTGCCACGAAGGCTGTGGTGCGCCAATAACGGTAAAGAGCCGCAATCGGACACAAAACGTGATGCACCCCCAGCCGAACCAACCAAGCATCAATAACCCAAAGACCCTGTCGGAAAGCAGCAGACCCATTCTTCGCCAGAAAAGAAAAAGATGACTGCAGATGAACGAAATGACAACCAGGACCGAAAGAGCAGAAACCCCTGCGCCAGAGGAGAGCATGAAGCTTCCCGACTCGACACCCAGAGGCCAATGCCAGGGCATTGGCCTTAGAAAAAGAGCCTTAGAAAAACAGTCGTGAAAAACAAATAAACTTCATACTGCCGCCGAGAAGAAACCTGCAGGTGGGACACCAACAAAGAAGCCACCTGACCACCATAGAGATGATAGACTCAAGTAAAAAAAAACCACATGTGAAGACTCAAGGAGAAGACCGAACCAGCCACGTGACGTACATGACAGATCTGTGATAGACCTGAGGTTCATCCCACAGACGGCAAACCCATTTGAGGGACATTGTCGTTTGACCACGCTCAAGCGAACCTACTCCAAGACGACCAAACACAGCACAGGGAAAGCAACCTGCCATGCCAGCCCCGACCTCCCCAAAGGGGGAGGGGCCACCCAACGCCACCGCAATCCGACAGATACGACCTGAAACGCCCACGAGTCGTGGGACCAGGCGTGAACGGAACAGCTTGAGCCTCCCCCTCAATCACCCCGTCAATGGGGCAAACCGCGAAAGGGCCGGTGCCCCTTTCGAGACCCAGAACCCAGCGCAGAGCGATCACTGCGCCAACCAGATGAGGGCGGGTCCGAAGAAGGAGCCAAACCTGAACCTAACACCAGTGGCCTACCACGACGAGAGGAACCCCGAGCCCTGGCACGACCCCTCCGGGAAGACCCCCACGGGACCCCCGAAGGATCAGCAAGTCCAACATCGGACGACAAGCAGACGAAGCAGCCTGGATAAACTGCGCTACGGCAGATGCCTCAAACAGAATAGGACAAAAAGGCCAGGGTCCAAATAGGACAACCTAAGAGCCAGGGTCCAAGCAGATTCCATGGAGGAACCCAGCACCGCCTGCCGATACGCGAGCTGGGAAGCATAGAACAGGGGAACCACATCCTGCAAAATCAGCGCAAAAAGCTTCAACAAGGCAGCCGACAAGCGAGCCACCAAGGATAAGGCGCCAGACCCCGGGACGGACCCAAGTGCCCTCACATCCTCTATGAGCCAATCCGAGGACAGTTCCAGGAGGGAAAAGAACTGCAAGGCCGAAGCCAAGAGGTCCCGGGCGCGCAAGTCCTCCACAATAAGCGCCGCCGAAAGAAAGGGAACCTGCATACGGACCTGACCAACGCCAACATCACATGGAAAGGCAGGGGCAAACAAGCACTCGCTTAGGTACTCAAGATCGCCCCCCAGGAAAACCTGAACCACCGTGGAAGCTTCCCGCCACCCCAGCGTGCGGGAACGACAGATGGACATCCAAAACAAACAAGGGGCAGTTCGCTAGCCAGGAAGACTCCGGAACCTCGTAACGGAGCCAGAAAGGGAACGAAGTCCCAAACCCAAATTCCGAGGGATCCATCTCCAAGGCATAATCCGGGTCACACAGGAGGTATGCTGCAAGGGCCGCCCGCACCACACCAGGTTGGATGCGATAAGCCGAAAACCTCGGTAAAGACAGAACGAACGCACCCAGGGAAACACTGAACCGAACCCAGGGAGGAGCCGACACCAAATCCAACTCGTACGCAGAAGGGGAAAAGAAAACCCCACTCCTTACAACAGTAAGCCCCGCTCAGAGGGAATAAAAACCCAGGCGGGGTCTAGTAGGGCCCAAGGCCCCCAAATCAGCCCCTCTCCAGCCCCTAAGTCCCCCACAGCAGGACCCAGGGCCGAGTCATCTCCCCAAGCACTGACCCCACAAGACAAGGACGGTGCAGCCACAGAAGCCAGAAGGAAAGGGGCCCACTGGTCAGACCCAGAAGCTTCGGCCGGGAGACAAGACTCTAAAGCCTCCGCCGCACCCCCGGAAGGGGCATCCCCCGAAGCTGCCCGAGTCTCGAGATCAAATAACCCCTGCCCCAACTTCAAAACCCTCAGACATTTTGGGGCCGGAAGAAGGGGGGGGGGGACCAGAACGAACAACTGGAGGGGAAGGATGAGAAGATGCGGACTGAACCAGGATCGAAGCGACCCCCCCACCCCCAAGTCCGGGTCTCGAAAAGCAAAGCGGGGCAGCCCGAGGCATCCAGGTGAGCAACCAACCGAGCGCGTTGCAACAGACGAAACCTAGCTTGCAACGCTTGTGCTGCCCGTACCCAAATAGAATCATCAGAGGATTGGGTAAATTGAGTCACGAGCAAGCAGCAACACTCACAGGACTAGGGTCAAAAGTATCACCGACCCAACAGGCAGCGTGGTAGAGGCAAAAACAAAGAGGGTCACCCCGAGACAAGGGGACCGAGCAACCCTCAAACTCGCACACAGCGAGCGGGGACTCCGGGGTCACATCCATTTGACCACTGCGCCCCCTAGGGGATTCCCAGGGTCCTGAGTGTTTACTTTAAGAGGACTCGCGCCCAGGTAGTCCCAGGCAGAGTGCTGCTAACTGGCGCCCAAAACTACCAACCGAACTTCTATAGCTGAACCCCATGGACGTGTACACTCACGGGAACATAGCAGGGGGCGCCACCGAGGAGAACCGTGGAAGGGCAAACACCAGTGGATAATAGGGCAGAAACCCCCACAAGGCAAAAACAAAAAGAAAAACAAAATCCCACAAGACAACAGCGAACCCCAAGGGACAGATCCGGTCGCTATGTCGGGAAAGAGAAGCTGCACAGCCCCCTGTACCCCTACCAGTGCAAACTGCCACTTACCCGCAGGTAACAAGGGAGAACAGAACACCCAAAAGCCCAACAGGCGGCCGAAAAACCGAATGGTAGAACGGACCAGCAGAGGCAGGTCCCGAGGAGCCAGTGGAAGGTGGCCCCAAGCTCCAAGGGAAGTACTTACAGGGCACCTAGGGAAGGCAGCCCTAGGTGCATGCAGCCCGAGTACTGAAGATAACTCCTGGCTCTCGCACCTACAGAAAACAACCACCACACACGAAGCACAGTGCTGTAAAGACACTGGAGCCAGAACACATGACCTTCGCCTATAGCATCAGCCTCATGAACTGAGGTGTGGGTTGCCGGAGTGAAGGGTCTGGGACTCCCCCTTCTCCCTCCCGGGGAGGGGGGAGCTGCACAGACAGTGGCACGGCGACATGTGACTTCATACTAGTTTGCCCGTTTTCTGTTGGAGAGTTCTATCCACTAGTTCGGCTTTTGGTAGCAATTTTAACCAGAATAGGGGTTTGTTTTGGGGTGCTTACCTTCCTGGGTGCCTGATCCGGTCGATAGCAGACATAGAATGCTTCCAACCACACGGGGGCTTCAATAGGCCATTGCTCCCCTTGCCTCTCTGAGGGGGCCCAGTTCTGGCCGTGGTCCCCGGTAAGCCTAAGAACTCCATACACATGACTGATGCCAAAGTCTGCCATTAGCATATCAGCCTGGGATAGCTCTGGGGAGCCGACGGGACTCCCCCCCCCCCCAAGAAAAAAACTAGTGTTGAATATAATGAAATGCCATTTTCTGAAGGGTTGCTCTGGAGGCTTCCTGAAGCTAGCTGAACTGATATGTGCTGTATTGGTTTGGGGTCATCTGTCACACGCGTTATTATGCCTACCAGGTACTACGAGCCAGAACCTGGTCCCCTCAGAGAGGCACAGGAAGCAATGGCGTATGAGCACGTTACATTTAAATTATGTCATGTTCTGGCATGGATCGGGGTGGATACCCAGAAAGATAGGCGATCCAAAACAAGGGACCCCCACAAGAATGAGAGGCAATGACGAACCAGCTAGACTCTACCTGATAGTCACCTTGAATGAGTCAGAAATAAGGAAAGTCAAATTTGAAGCCACCATGGGAATGAGTGACTACAGTATTGACATTTGAGTATCTGGTGGAGGTAGGGATAATTAATCTATCCAAAGAAGGGATCGAAAAGGAAAAGGCCAAACTACCGAAGAGGAAAATATGACGAGATGAGGAGCTTTCAAATGGGAATACCATTGGAAACAACTCTGAGAAAAGACTGTACAAGATATGATAGACTATGTCACCCAGAAGTGCCAGGAAGCTGCAGACAGGTTTATCCCAGCCCAAAAGGAGAAAACTGAAAAGCAACAGAAGAATCCATGGTTCAATCATGAATGTAAGGCAGCTGTGGGAGTATGTCTCCCAAGATGCTCCCACAGCTGACTTGAATGGCATTGCAGTGCACAGTGCACTGATCTTCGTGCACAAAGCCTATCTCTCTTAATCCTGGATAGTTTCCTGGCATGTTGGGTATCTCCAGAATGCCCACTTAACCAGGAACACTGTTGAAATACGTAGGCCGCCGTATGTCTAGGCAGGAAGTAGATACAGGGAGCTAAGTATACTTGCTACCAAAGGGTCAGTGAGTACATGGCTGGTGCCCGCTGAGACAGAGGGGAAGGCGCCAGCAGCGTCTGACCTCTGGGGTCAACCGGCGCGATGTTGGAAAACAGCAATGACGTGTTCATGACGTCACTCCTGCTACTGCTCATCGAATGAGCTAATATGATTGGTTCCCGCTCATTTGCTGCAATGCTATTGGTCAATTGTAACTCCTTTTGTGTTGTGTGCCACGAGATGCCCGGCACCCTTGCAAACTCATTCACGTGAGAGAGACCATACGAAGAGGACGTGTTCTGTTCTACCGGCCAATAGACTGATCACCGTCTATCCCTCACCGTCAAGTTAACTCAGCGTCTTTGCGATATACCACACACTCGCCAGAATCACGAGTGGGAATATATTGTTTAGAAGCCTAAAGTGACAAATCTCCAGAGCGAAACAGACTGGTATCAGGTAACCCCTGGTGACAAAGATCGTCGTGAGTGACCTAGAGTGAACTAAGGCAGTGCCGCCGCCTAAGTAATCTGTGTGTGACATTACCACAGTGTACAGTGTAGTGCATGGTACCGCCACTCATCCTGAGCGTGTACCTCGAGCGCCCGCCGCCGCCCTAGCTCCTACGTGACGTCACCACCTCACGCACCGTCAGTGCCAGTGTGTGCGCGTGTGTCTGTCTGTTAAGCATACAGCACGCCCTACTCACGAAATCATCTCAAGATAATGCGAGTACCCTCCGTGTCTACGAGCGAAACCAGCTATCAGGCCACCTACGAGTGCTTGTATAAACGAGTCTGAGTGAGTGCGTAAGGAAAGGTACCTTATCTGTAAGTACAAGATCTTGTCATTGTTTTATTGTGTCTGTGTTGATCTGAGGGATCAACCACAGTTCTCACCTTCTTATACCTGTCGCAGGTTATAGGTGAATCGACGGTGTATGCGTGTTTATCTGTGTGGTATCACAGCATTTCACTCGTCTGTGGATGTGAGCTTCACATACACCACACATTTAGTTATTGTGTGATTATCTTTGTGTTTATTGCATAGCATCATTACCGAGTATCCGGTTGGAACTCTTGTGATCCCTTTGCATACCGGCAGTTAGGTTGCCGTGTTAATGATTGGCTGTCAACTGTGTTAAGTTAGGTGTTTCTCCACGAGTGGATACGAGTCGATTAGCCAGACGTCAAGAGTCTCGCTAATGCAACCATAGCTTTGCTGACGCCAATCTAAAGTAAATCAAGCACCCTGTGTATTAGTGGTTAAGTTAGTAAATAAACTACTGTTAAGCTTTATGCGGTGTTTCCGTTGAACCACTTCTGAATACTGCCAATATTACTCAAGCCTTCAGCTCTAGGTGTCTTCAACACCGAGTTGCCTGTAAGTCACTAAACTATAAATTTGATGAGGACCCTAGGAGTCCCTTAAAGTGTTACATCATTGAGGAGATTCCAACGACCAACGTGGAGCAGGACCAGGTGAGGCTAGTCTGAGAAGAGACCCACAAGGACTCTAACTCGACCTTGCTCCCAGGCCCTGTACGGTTGCTCTCGTATTTTCTATTTTGCTAATTCCGACAGCTTCGTGAAGCGTCTGCCACATGTACATTGGCGACGTACGCATTGCAGTCGTGACGGCTAAAAAAGAAAACATCCCACAGCAGCAAAGCAAATGAGTACAGGAACAAGGAGAAACTACATGAATAACAAAACACCAGAGAGCAGGGAGAGATACCAGAGGGACAGGAATGAGTACCTCAGAGTGAGGAAAGAAGCAGGGGGACAGTTTGAAAATGACATCGCAAGTAAAGCCAAGATCCAACCAAAACTGCTCCACAGCTACATCAGGAGGAAAACAGCAATGAAGGAACAAGTGATAAAACTGAGAAAAGGGGAGAACAAATACACAGACAATGACAAGATGTGTGAAGAACTCAACAAGAGATTCTAGGTCTTCACAACATAGCAAGGAGAAGCCCTGCACTAAATGAGGCATCAGCAAACCAAGCAACCTTGGGGAAATTTGAGCTCACTAGCGATAATGTCAAATGGAATCTGTTGGAGCTGAATGCGACAAAGGCTGTTGGGCCTGACAGAATCTCACCACGGATACTAAAAAGATGATGCAGAAGCACTAAGTGTGCCACTCTCTATGGTGTATAACAGATCACTGGAAATAGGAGACCTACTGGAAAGCTGGAAGACAGTTAATGTAGTCCCAACATACAAAAAAGGCAACAGGCAAGAGGCACTGAACTACAGGCCAATTTCCCTAACTTGTATACCATGCAAGGTGATGGAGAAGATCGTGAGGAAAAGGCTTGTAAAACATCTGGAGGAAAAGAGCATTATAACACACCACCAGCATGGGTTCTGGGATGGTAAATCGTACCTCACAGGCTTAACAGAATGTTACGACCAGGCGACAAAAATTAGGCAAGAAAGAGAAGGGTGGGTGGACTGCATTTTCTTAAGACTGTCAGAAAGCCTTTCACACAGTACCTCACAAAAGGCTGTTACAAAAGTTGGAGAAACAGGCAGGAGTAAAAGGGAAGGTGCTCCAGTAGATAAGGGATTATCTAAGCAACAGGAAACAGCGAGTAACTGTGAGGAGGAGACATCAGATTGGCGAGATGTTACCAGCGAGATGCATATACTGTATCCCTGTAGAGCATTCTATTGCAAACAATTTGATATCAAGATGAACGATGTAGCACGAAAATTGAGGTGGAAAAAAATGAAAAGAGTGCAGTATTAGGATAAACATTTTAGTGCGGGTGTGCGCTCATGGGAAATGCTCATTTGACCTTGAGGTGGGGGGAGTCGCACACTGGGCTGAGCGAAGTGCTAATGTGATACATCACTGTAATTTTCTCATTGATACATAATGGTAATGTGCATCTGAAGAGAAGGTGAACTCCTAGACAACACCCAGAGTGCATGGGGGGCAATGCGTGAAAACCCTCACTTGCCTCCTACTGATGTCTTCACCGATACATCACGTTAACGTGACTTCTTTGTGCACTATTTCCCTGTTACATGTGTACTGTTGATTTACCATTGAAAAAATGCCCAAGAGCTACCCTGCTCAGCAAAAGCTTGACATTTTGAACCTGTTACTCTAAACCAGAACTACAATAAAAAAACAGAAGATTACATATACATAATTACACGTTACATATAATTACACACTTTGTTAAAAACAAAAAACATTAACAAATAACACACCTGCCAATATGAGCAACAGAAAACATAATGCCAGTCTCATTGTTGGCCAGCATGACTGTGATGAGGCACGTGGCGGGTCGGATAGACTCGAGCACTGCTTCAGGAAGGTTCTCAACACCCAGGTATGTTACATCTGCAATGTTTAAAACATTTTCTGAAAGAAAAACTACTTAATTAAGAAACAGGAACTAAAATATTAAAATTATAATTTTAAGAAGAGGGTTCACCCAAATCTATCCCTGTCATGCCCTTCTAAGCCTACTGGAGACCCGAGGCCAAAACCTGATCAGGAGCAGAGGATACTAGATCATCCTTGCCAAAAAAAAAAGCCACCAGAAATGTAAGCTATAAAAACACTAAGCTAAGGTATATACAGCATAGAAAACAAGGTACCGAGATGAGCCACCTGGCAAAGCAACTGCCTGCTAATGTCACCTGTGCACCACCAGGAGACTACACACCTAGTTATTCAGTTCCCAACCTTAATATGTCATTCAGTCATTTTAGCAAGGAAGAAGGAAAACTGAAGGCCCTGAAAGGAACAGGGAGGGTGCAGGGAGCCACTAAGGACTCACCACACATATATATATATATTTATTACATTCAACACTGGTTTTCTCAGAGTGCACCACAAGTGGCTCTGTGATGCTATGCCACCACAGAGAATGAAACAGAAGGGGGGGGGGGACTCACTAGGGGCAGAGGAAAGCTGTAGATGATAACTTCCTATGTAAGGAAGAATCAGCAACAAGTTAACTGCCCCAAAGCCACACAAACCCTGCATGCTTCAGGAACATTCACTAAATGCTCAGCTGCCACTTTGATGGGCCACCAAAATATCTGAGGCCCGAATAGCTGCCTAGGGCACATTAAAAATTGTACAGGACAGAGCTACAAGTTTACAATCATGGACCCAAGAACAGACTGTAGGCTGGCTAAGTTTGATGATATTGCAGACAACCCAAGGCAAATAGGCCCTGGAACAAGGAGCCAAAACACCAGATCCACAGAGCACCCCCAACACACCACTAGCGGTGCAGAGGTAATGGCAAATTGCTGCAACCAGAAACAACCGGAAACGACAAATGATACATGCCCCAAATGACCCAACTAAGCATAAACTTTGTTTACAGGAAAGCACTGTAGAAGTAGATGACCTCCAGGACCAGAAGACCAAAACTCCTGCTTCCAGAAGAAAGCATGGAGCTCAACAACCTAACAACCAGAGGCAACAACCAACAAAAACAAAGTCCTGAAGAAGTAATCCTGCACCAAAGTAGTAGCAGAAACTGAGGCGAGGAGAGAAAAGTCAAAACCTTATCCATAAACCAAGACACCCAAGACAATTTGCAAAACAATGCAGAAGAAATGTCAAAGCGAGTGGAATAAACAAAATTAAATAGATCAAGTCAAATTAAACATAGCAATACCTCAGCGAATCTAATGTTTCAGGACATTAGTAGAGTTTCATCACTTAGTCGAGAGCAAGAAGCCGGCGAATGACCTACAGAGGCTAACGAGTGTAAGAGTGAGTTAACAAGTTTGCCGAGACCTCAGATGATCTCCCTGGAAACACAAACCGAAACTGTCTCTATTTTCTGCTTATTACAACTTGTAATAAAGTTGTTACATCTTGGCTTAACGTGTTTATGACGTATTGGAACGTTGTTACAACTTGCTATATTGGTTGTTATAACTGGTTAGGAGGTGTTAAAACCGTACAGTGACACCTCGGCTTACGAATGCCCCTCTTTACGAACTTTTCGGGTCACGAGCCCAATTTCTTCGGAAAATTTTAATCGGGTTACGAACTTTGCCTCGGGAAACGAATTTGTCGATACACGTATGGCTGACTTAACACGTGGTGGTACGGCGATTGCACCTCGGTTTACCA
>WNGS01161107.1:2144078-2170711 GCA_020271785.1 Procambarus virginalis | reverse complement strand
TTCAGGGAAGGGAATTTATCATTTTATGAAGAAAAAAGAATTTTTTGGGAACACTTCATTTCATGCGCACAGGGGGAATTTCTTAAACTCCATGCAGCACGGTGGTTAAGGGGGTCTTCCCTGCTTCCACTTTTGGTTAGATTGGAACTGTTGGCCTTTTTCCACACATCAGCTACAACTCCTGTAAACAGGGATGCCTGAAAAATCAGTTGAAGAAGAATGCTGAGCTCAGGTGCACATTCTCTCAGAACCCATGGTGAAACTCCATCTGGACCAACTGCTTTGTTCTTATTTAGCTCCTTGAGCATTTTTTCCACTTCATCTCTATACACATCTTATGTTCTCTATGTTGTTCTCTGGAATTCTTATTGTATCTGGTTCCCTGAAGATTTCATTTTGTACAAACACACTTTGGAACTTTTCGTTTAATGTTTCACACATTTCCTTTTCATTTTCCGTGAATCTATTTCCCATTTTCAACCTCTGAATATTATCCTTTACCTGCAATTTGTTGTTTATGAATTTATAGAATAGACCTGGTTCTGTTTTACATTTGTCTGCAATCCCTTTTTGAAAATGTCTTTCTGCCTCTCTCCTCACTGCCATGTAGTTGTATCTCGCATCTTTGTATCGCTGGTATGTTTGGGGGTTCGGCCTCTTCCTGTATTGATTCCATTTTTGTGTCTTTTGGTCTCTGGCCCTCTCGCAATTTCTATTGAACCAATCCTGTTTCCTAGTTCTGCATCTCTGTTTTGGTATAAATTTCACAAAACTTGACATACATCTCATTCACTTCCTTGCCTAGCATCAAGTCTGTCCAATTATACTCACTAAAAAAAATCTAAGGTGGCCATAATGTCCTCTCCTGAAGTCAGGTTTTTCAACTGCTTTAACCTCCTTATTTTCTTCCAGATTATAGCGCATTGCACCTTTAGGTGTTCTTTCACCAACATAGCAACGCCACCGCCTTTCCAAATTTTTCTGTCCCGTCTCCAAATTGAGTAGCCCCTTGGGAATATGACCTCATTTAAAATAACATCTTCAAGTTTTGTCTCCATGAGTGCATCAATGTCTGGTGTCTGCAGCTGTATTACATCACTTAACTCCAGTATCTTCGATCTCACTCCATCTATGTTGGTGTATGCAATCTTCAGGAACTTGTTCCCCATCTCCTTATTCTTCATTCCCCCTCTCTCTATTGATTTTGTTGGTTTGCCTTTATGTACCACTTTACTGGTCTGCCTACCCCTATCACTTTGTAGAAAAAAAAATTGATTTCTTCTTCATTCCTGCTCTCATTTAAACGTTTTGTCTCGGCGAGGTTCAGTTTCAGCTTCTCTCTATCTTCTTTTGAAAGATCTCGTCTTAACGACCACACTTTCCCATCCTCATCACTTTGTAACTTTCAAGCATTCCTTAGTACTTCTTCCATCTGTTTGGCACCGTTTAGGGTGATCCTCAAAGGTCGATCTTTCCCTTTTACGTATCTGCCTATTCTCCTGTAGTCTCACACATTCTCTATGGTTGTAAGACCTTCTACGAGGCCAACAATTTTATCTACTACTTTTGCTTCTTCTACAGCTCTTTCTGACCTAGATGTTATCTCCTTTTCTTTGCAACCAAAAGTTATCAGGGACTTACTCCGATCAACTGAGTTTTGCACCAACTTCGGATTAGATGCCAATTCCTTTCTCACTTCCAGTCTAATGTTTGTTTTATCTTGGTTGCTGCAGTGTTTGACTTCCTTTACTGCTTCTTCAATTTTTTCCTTCTCCTTGGCCACTTGTGCATAGGTGAGTTGCATATCTTTCTTGCACTGTTCTATACCCTGTGTAACTTCCTCCATCTGTGCTGACAAAAGCTGTTTCTCCTGTTGAATTTCCTTGCCTAACCTATTGTAGTCATTTATGTTTAAATTTGCTTTAACTTCTTCCAAAGCTATTTTTTAAGAGTTTATTTTCTTCTTCCATGGCTTTGCAATTTGTTTCCAATTGATTCTTATTCTTGCACAGGTCTTTCACTAAACCCTCAAGACATAAAACTGCTATTCAAATGGTCATTACTTTCTTTCAATTTACTAATTATTTCTACATGAGAGTTCACTATAGTATCTAATTTTACCAACTTGTTATGTAGACTGCTAATATCAATGCTTTCTTCATTGAATCCAGCAAAATCAAGCTCTGTTTTGTTTTTCCTCTTGCCGGTGGCCATCTTGAATGTTCTCTATGTTTTATAGTGTTCAATTTATAGTGTAAACTCTGAGTTTATAGTGTTCTCTATGGGATGTGTTTGCTAGGCTAACAAATGTAGATACTTATATATAATGTGTGTATTAGTGTAATAACAGCAAAACTATTTGTTTATTGTTTTATGAATGTAATAATCAATCACTAATATGAATATACCATCCTTTTGAGTATAGCGATGATTCACACATTTTATTATATAAATCTATCACACTACACACTATTGAATAATATTACTGCAAAAAACTAACAAAAAATCAGAGACACTGAAATAATTAGGTAATAATACCTTTGTATTAGCCGGTCGGCCGAGCGGACAGCACACTGGACTTGTAATCCTGTGGTCCTGGGTTCGATCCCCGGCGCCGGCGAGAAACAATGGGCAGTTTCCTTCACCCTATACCCCTGTTACCTAGCAGTAAAATAGGTACCTGGGTGTTAGTCAGCTGTCACGGGCTGCTTCCTGGAGGTGGAGGCCTGGTCGAGGACCGGGCCACGGGGACACTAAAGCCCCGAAATCATCTCAAGATAATCTCGAGATAACCTTGTGGCAACTCCCACCTGACAGCTCGGGTGACGCTGACCGCCTCTGACGACTGCTCTGTCAACGCCCACATTTTGCCAAACTTTCTTGGCCTATTGTGCTCAAAATATGTCACCTACGATTTTTTTTCCCCTGCTCAGGGAACACAAATTAACATTTTTAGAAGACGAAAAAAAAAAATTCTTGCGCACAGGGGTGTAAATCTCCTCAAGACCCCTTAGCAGCTTAACCCTTAACATGCTCGGGGTCTAATATCCTGCTATCCGCACAGGCGCATGTCATTTTGAAAAAAAAAAAAATTATTTTTTCTTCCTAACCTGTTAATTTGTGTTCACTGATCACGGGAAAAATAATAAAAAATCGTAAGTGCCATATATTGCCCGCTATAGGGCGGGGAAATCTGGCAAATTATAGGCGCTGACTCAGCGTGCGTCCCAGGCGGTCTGTTGCTCGCCAGCTGTCAGGCCAGAGTTGCCACAAAGAGATAATTACCTAATTATTTCAATGTCTCTGATTGATGTTTCATAGTTTTTTTGCTGTAATATTATTCAATAGTGTGTAGTTTGATATATTTATATAATAAAATGAGTGAATCATTGCTGTACTCAAAAATATGGTGTGCATATTGTTGATTCAGTTATGTTCATCAATCAGTGAACAAATACTTTGTCGGTTATTACACTATAAGCACAGGTTATATATAAGTATCTGCATGTTTTGTTCACTATAACGAACCACTAAGTAGCTATTATGAGTCAAAAAGTAACGAGGAGTGACCACCGTGTACCAGCCAGCCACTCCCGCCCTCCCTCCAGTCATCTGACTCGCCCACATTCTCCTCCCACAATACTGTTTTTGCTATAATTCACTATATACAGACGGTATATATAAGTATCTACATGTTTTGTTCACCATAACTGTACATCTAAGCTTGTATGGTGAGTAAATGCACAAAGACATAGGACCTAACACAGTCAGCTGATGGCTGCCTCCCTCAAGGCCACACGCACTAATATTTCTCCTCCAACAATACTGTGTGATGTTATTACGCTATATACACACGTTATAAATAAATATCTACCTGTTTTATTCGCCATACTTGTACAAATAAACTGGTATGGTGCCCAAAGACGATCGTGGTATCCAGTAAACAACACCGTCGTCTGCACGGTGGCGTCGTGCAGACGACGCCACCGCCCTCACCAAAATGGCGGCTCCAAACCTTCTCTTGCTGTTTATACCCTCTATACACACGTTATATATAAGTATCTACATTTGTGTTCACTATAGCGAACCACTAAGCTGGTATGCTGAGTGCAGTCAATAAAAGGTGGCCACACACAGTCAGAAAACATCGCCACCACCCTCCCTCCCACAGCATTACTCCTCCCTCCATGGCGCACAGCGCTAAATATCATCGCAATCCTGCTATTATCAGAACCCTGGTCACTTTTATCACAGTCAGGGGTCCTCTGTAATAATATCATCGCTACATAATAGCATGAACAAGTATATTTTGGCATTTTTAGGCGATGCTGTGGTCACAAGCTGAACAGCAGTGCTGTGAGCTCATGCTGCGTGCGTCAGGCTTGGTAGCTTACGCGATACTGAGGCCCCTAACACCCGGGAGTTTGGCCCACGATTTTTTTTAAAAATGGCGTCTGTTTACAAGAGCCCTGATGAAGGTGTGGTGAACCCCGTGTATCCGCGGGCCGTTTAAATCTTGCGTAGTACTCCAACACATCATATGACGTGAAGAGCAGTTGACTGGTAAAACGCCTAGCACGTCATATGATGTGATGCGCACTTTAAGGGTTAAGGGTTAAGAAAATGTGTGAAGTATGTGAAGAACTGCAAAGTTTTGTTGAAAAAACTCACCCAGATAAAGCTGAAGCAGGCCGTTGCATTGGCCTTTTAAATGACAATGTAATGTCTTACTACAAACAAGTGTTAAAATGTAGGGAAAAACAAGTGTCTTTAGACAGATTCTTAGTAAGACAAGCAAGCAATGAGCCACAAGCACGTCCTAGTGGTATGCAGGCAAAACGTGCCAGAGTGTGTACCCCAGAGAAGTCATCATTGCCTGATGTTATAATGGAAGGGGACTCCCCTTCCAGACAGTAACACCTCTCTTCCTCCCCCCTCCTCACCGTCTTCCATACGCCAACAGGAGTCATCAGTAAAGTAATAACTTGTACATACTTTTGTATATACTTTGAAGTTAATTCTTGGAGAGTCTGGAATGGATTAATTCATTTTTCATTATTTCTTATGGGGGAAATTTGTTTCAGTTTACGAATTTTTGGGTTACGAGCCGTCTCTGAGAACGGATTAAATTCGTAAGCTGAGGTACCACTGTACTGGGGTTTAGGGAGAATAATTTTATGGCAAGATTCTCCTGACTGTAAAATGGGAGCTTAAGTTGAAATTAACATTATGCTCCATAAATCCCACCCATAGAGCATTTTAAAAATTGCAGCGTACTGTATTTCATAGAAGAGTGCAACATTAATAGAAAGAGCGGGTACATTGGGAAAGCCATTTGATAGGAAAAATTTATAACTTTGGATTTCACACAAATCTGGATCAGGTCAAAATCTTTATTAACTAGATTTCAAGAAAGCACTGTAAAATATTATTTGTGTACTGTATGCCTGTATTGTGACATTTTCTGCCTTTACAGATTTTATTGATCCTGAATTTTAATGTATTTTTAGATACAAAACATTTTGCGAGGCTTGCATTCAGTACCTAGAATTTCAAACAGAGGAATGCTGCCTATTGTAGGTACAGTATTGTATAGCCCAAAAGGTGTCAGAACATTTGTATAGCCCAAAGCCTAGCAAACATTCTTAAGATGACTGCTTCTGAAACCAGCTGGTGACCACATCTTCTGGCCAGCAACACAAGCACTTTGTATGAAAATGCATGTCCCAGGTCAAACAGCTAGGGAAAACCAGATGGCAATATAGTACCCGCCTAGCCAATATAGTACCCGCCAATATAGTATCGAGCCTGGCCTCGGGCCGGGCTTGGGGAGTAGAAGAACTCCCAGAACCCCATCAACCAGGTACCCCATTTGATCACTTATAATTACTGACTAAAATCTTGTAAGTTAGATGAAACTCTTATAGTAAGCAAATGAAATATCAAGAAATATGAACATATATACTAACAAAAATTCTCAGCGACAAAGCTCAAAATATATTTCCCGAAAACACCTGAAAAACTACTGGTAGCAAACTACTATATACACAAATAAGCAAAAATACATGAATAATAACTCATTATAAAGCCATTCAACTTACCAGCCTCAATTGCATATCTGTGTGTCAATGGTAACTTGATGGCATCGTGTTCAACTTTCGTGGTTATGATGTGTGGGCGAAGGTGATGATAAATAGGGCTCTCTTGTGACAAGCACCACTTGCGGAAGTGTGTTACAGCACAGTGCAGCACTACATTGTTGGCCTGAAGAAACCAAAGACCAAATATTTGACAAACATTCTAACTAACGTTTCCACAGGCATTTAGTTTGCTCATTACGTTAAAAAAATTTAAACGTCTAATAACCAAGCTCACCTCTGTGCCACCAGACATAAACAATACATCTTGGGGCAAGGCACCAATCATCCTGGCAACATCATCCCGAGCCTGATTTATAACTGTTCTTGCTCTGGCACCTTCTTCATGAGCAGAGCTGGGATTACCCCATGCCTCATGCATACTCTGCTCTACTGCTTTTATCACCTCGGGAGCCAGTGGTGTGGTCGCATTAAAATCAAGATAAACCCGTTTTTGGATGCCGCTGCCAGTACCAGCTCCACTGCTACTTCCAGACATCCCACTGAAACAATCAAAGGTGTAAATGAAAAATAGACTAACCCCTAACACTGTTGTGATTGCCTGTATTCAATGTACAATAGAACTGCTGTTACTCTCAACCATTATGCAATATATAAAAATGTAAAAACAATAATAGTTTAGACGTAGGGTTAACCAACAGGAAACGCAAATTAATGACATCGAAACAGGTAAGTGGGCTAGGGAACCATGATCACAAAGAAATCAGATTTAGCAAAGAATGGAACAGATTTGTAGGAGAAAATTCTGTTAACCCTTAGACCGCACAATGCATACATATAGGATTTGACAAAATAATTTTACACAACTTTTTAAAACTTGCACAAACACCTTCTAATTTTTTTTGGGCATAATCAACTATGCAAATGCTCCAACTTTGTCTAAATGATCACAGCGTAACTTAAGAACAAAGGTAACTGCAGAAGGCCCATTGGCCCACACGAGGCAGCTCCTATTTATAACCACCCAATCCCACTCATATACATGTCCAACCCTCGCTTGAAACAATCGAGGGACCCCACCACCACCACGTTACGCGGTAATTGGTTCCACAAATCAACAACCCTGTTACTGAACCAGTATTTACCCAAGTCTTTCCTAAATCTAAACTTATCTAATTTATACCCATTGTTTCGTGTTCTGTCTTGTGTTGATACTTTTAATACTCTATTAACATCCCTTTTGTTATGTCCATTCATCCACTTATAAACCTCTGTCATGTCACCCATAACTCTTCGCCTTTCCAGTGAATGCAACTTAAGCTTTGTTAATCTTTCTTCATATGAAAGATTTCTAATTTGGGG
Organism: Procambarus virginalis; assembly: GCA_020271785.1. Classification (NCBI taxonomy): domain Eukaryota; kingdom Metazoa; phylum Arthropoda; class Malacostraca; order Decapoda; family Cambaridae; genus Procambarus; species Procambarus virginalis. The sequence continues at coordinate 2,163,251 of WNGS01161107.1, read as the reverse complement.
AATTAACTTAGTCATCCTACGCTGGACACGTTCAAGTGAATTTATATCCATTCTATAATATGGCGACCAAAACTGAACTGCATAATCTAAATGGATAATAATCTAAAGTAGAATTGTGTGTGTTTGAGCCCTGGGTCGACTTTTTAACTTGTAGTCCAGATACAGGTGAGGAGTGAGGTACATAGATATTATTCTCGGAACTTAAAAATGACCTAATACATAATAGCTGAATATAAAGATAGCCTTATTAAAATGCAGGGTATGATGAGTATATGCTTGGAGATGCATCGTCTGTGAGTTAATAGTTTGTCTATCTCCCATACATTGAGGTCTCCTTGGTTATATAAGAAAATAAGACCATAAGAATTATTGCAAACCCAGAAGGCCTATTGGCCTATAAGAGGCAGCTTCTATTCATATCCACCCTTATTGCTAAATATGATATAGCCGTTATGAAGGCTTTTCTGTCCATATTTCTGTGCTTTGTTGCGTGATGAGTATATTCTTGGAGTTGTATTGTATTTGAGGTAATATTTGGTGTTTCCACCATAATTCGAGGTCTCCTTTTTATTTATAGCAGTTAGTTTCGTTGTTTGTCATTTGGTGTAGGAACAAATGTAACTGTAGAAGGCCTATTGGCCCATACAAGGCAGCTTCTTTTACGGAAGGCCGGAAATGTCCTGCCTCGCTTCTCAATTTCAATTGGTATGACAATAAAGCCAGCTACTGTAGATAGAGCATAGTATTACTCAATAGGTATAGATTCAAGTGCTATCTGGGGAAACGGAGTAATTGGAGGGGGTGATCCCTTCGTTGGTTGGGTCGTCATTACTAGGGTGGGTTAGATTGCATCGCTTGTACTTGTAGGCCCCGCCTAACCCTCTGCATACTCCGCCTCCACGCAGGTCGCACTCCAAGCCTGTGTCAGGTTAGGTTAGGGTCTGTAAGTTTCATTTCTTTGAACTGTAACCTAGACCTGGTCCTCTCCCCCAGTTCGGTTGAGATGATCTACCTGCACAGCTGCTCTAACAAGGTGGTCCTTTATAGACTTACCTCGCCTCCAGGCGATCATGGGAGGGTTTTGTGGGAATTTTACCCAGGATGGACGTTCTCTGTACGTTTCCCTCATCCATGTCCATACTTCCTGGAGTTTTATCTTAAGCTGTGCTGCAAGGCCGGGGAAGAAAAGGGTTGGAAGAATCCATCTCTTGTCTTCCACTTCTTGTGTTCTAGGTCTGAGTAGCTCTGCCCTTGTTTTTTCTCCGAGTTTCTCCTGGGCCGCATGTATTATTGTCTCTGGGTAGTCTCTGTTCCTGAACATGTCCCATAGGTCATCAAGCTGGGGATATAGCGTCTCTTTGCTGTTAATCCTCTTGAGTCTGAGTCCAAGTGAGTAGGGTAGCGACTTCTTCAAGGCTAGTGGGTGGCTTGAGTCAAATTTCAGATACGTATGAAGGTTAGTCGGTTTATAGTATGCCTTCGTATGCAGATTCCTGGTTAACTGGTCTACATATACTGTTGTATCTAGGAAATTAATCGTTAATAACTTGAAAAACAAGAGAATCAAACTTCATTTTAAAATTGAATATTGTAAACTTCAGATTTTCAATTCAGAATAAAACATTTGAACTATCACCAATTGTTCATTTAATGTTATTATTCTCTCAGAATAGCATATGATCTTTATTTTCATCAAATTAGAATATAGGTTTTAAGTAAAGTTTACTGTAAAAAAAAAAATCGTCAATAGGGCATTTGAAATATGCGGCAAATTTAGACCAAAAAAAATTATAACTCCAAATGTAATAAAGTTTATGAAAAATCCATTCTGAAGGGATTGTAGAACAGACAGTTGAGCACACAATATGTCAAAATAGTGAGAATCGGTCAAAAACTGGAATTTTAGAAGCCAATCAAAGTTGAAACTCTAGTTTCAGAGATAACTGAAGTTGAAGTTACCAACAATGAATAAAGGTACAGTGGCACCTCGACATACGATTGCCCCTACTTACGATAATTTCGAGTTACGATATAAATTTCATCAAAAAATGCGACTCGACATTCAATGGTGTCATCGACATCCAATGGTGTCATCGACATCCGATATTTGTTGGTACACGTTCGGGTCGACTGAGCGCGTGGTTCCCGGTCACGCGGCCGACCTGCCTCAGTTTACTACAGCTGCCCGCTTAGTGACGATCGCGCCTATAAGAAATTCCACTTTTGTGGTGATTTTTTGCATTTTGAACATTAACCCTTAAAGTGCGCATCACATCATATGACATGCTAGGCGTTTTACCAGTCAACTGCGCATCACGTCATATGATGTGTTGGAGTACTACGCAAGATTTAAACGGCCCGCGGATACACGGGGTTCACCACACCTTCATCAGGGCTCTTGTAAACAGACGCCATTTTTAAAAAAATCGTGGGCCAAACTCCCGGGTGTTAGGGGCCTCAGTATCGCATAAGCTACCAAGCCTGACGCACGCAGCATGAGCTCACAGCACTGCTGTTCAGCTTGTGACCACAGCATCGCCTAAAAATGCCAAAATATACTTGTTCATGCTATTATGTAGCGATGATATTATTACAGAGGACCCCTGACTGTGATAAAAGTGACCAGGGTTCTGATAATAGCAGGATTGCGATGATATTTAGCGCTGTGCGCCATGGAGGGAGGAGTAATGCTGTGGGAGGGAGGGTGGTGGCGATGTTTTCTGACTGTGTGTGGCCACCTTTTATTGACTGCACTCAGCATACCAGCTTAGTGGTTCGCTATAGTGAACACAAATGTAGATACTTATATATAACGTGGTATAGAGGGCATAAACAGCAAGAGAAGGTTTGGAGCTGCCATTTTGGTGAGGGCGGTGGCGTCGTCTGCACGACGCCACCGTGCAGACGACGGTGTTGTTTACTGGTTATTACGATGGTCTTTGGGCACCATACCAGTTTATTTGTACAAGTATGGTGAATAAAACAGGTAGATATTTATTTATAATGTGTGTATATAGCGTAATAACATCACACAGTATTGTTGGAGGAGAAATATTAGTGAGTCTGGCCTTGAGGGAGGCAGCCATCAGCTGACTGTGTTAGGTCCTATGTCTTTGTGCATTTACTCACCATACAAGCTTAGATGTACAGTTATGGTGAACAAAACATGTAGATACTTATATATACCATCTATAAATAGTGAATTATAGCAAAAACAGTATTGTGGGAGGAGAATGTGGGCGAGTCAGATGACTGGAGGGAGGGCGGGAGTGGCTGGCTGGTACACGGTGGTCACTCCTCGTTACTTTTTGACTCATAATAGCTACTTAGTGGTTCGTTATAGTGAACAAAACATGCAAATACTTATTTTAACCTGTGCTTATAGTGTAATAACCGACAAAGTATTTGTTCACTGATTGATGAACATAACTGAATCAACAATATGCACACCATATTTTTGAGTACAGCAATGATTCACTCATTTTATTATATAAATATATCAAACTACACACTATTGAATAATATTACAGCAAAAAAACTATGAAACATCAATCAGAGACATTGAAATAATTAGGTAATTATCTCTTTGTGGCAACTCTGGCCTGACAGCTGGCGAGCAACAGACCGCCTGGGACGCATGCTGAGTCAGCGCCTATAATTTGCCAGACTTCCCCGCCCTATAGCGGGCAATATATGGCACTTAGGTTTTTTTATTATTTTTCCCGTGATCAGTGAACACAAATTAACAGGTTAGGAAGAAAAAATAATTTTTTTTTTTCAAAATGACATGCGCCTGTGCGGATAGCAGGATATTAGACCCCGAGCATGTTAAGGGTTAAAGTAATTATTATATATCATGCCATGAGTCCCAGGAAAGTCAGTGGTAAGGCTCAACATATGAGATCCCATGTAAGAATGACCATAGAGCAGAAACAAGAGATCATTCGTAAATATGAAGATGGTGTGCGGGTAGGTGAACTGGCTAGGCAGCACAACAAATCTCAGTCAACGATATCCACCATACTGGCTAAGAAAAAGGACATTATGAGTGCTAAAGTGGCAAAAGGCATATCAATAATCACGAAACATAGAACACAAACACTTGAGGATGTTGAACAGTTATTAATTTGGATACACAGCAAAGAGTTAGCGGGTGATCAGAGTTTCAGAGGCCATCATTTGTGAAAAGGCAAGGAAATTGCATGAAGACCTTTTAAAGAAAACCCCTGGAACGAATGATGCAGAAGTGAAAGAGTTTAAGGCGAGCAGGAGATGGTTTGTGAAATTTAGAAAAAGAAGTGGAATTCATAGTGTTGAGGCATGGGGAGGCTGCCAGCGCAGACAAACCAACGGCTGAAAGATTCATTGGCGAATTTAAAGATTTTGTGCAGAGCGAGGCATACCTACCACAACAAGTGTTTAATCGTGACGAGACAGGGCTATTCTGGAAAAGATTGCCAAAGAAAACATACATTACCAAGGAGAAGTCATTGCCTGGACACAAGCCTATGAAAGATCGGTTTACTCTTGTGTTGTGCGGTAATGCGAGTGGCGATTTGACAGCCGAGGAAATTTCTTCAGGGGAGGATGTGGCAGTAGATAATGTTTCTTCCTCAAAAATTAAGAAAATGTGTGCAATATGGGAAGAATTGCAAACCTTTGCTGAAACGACTCACCCAAATCAAGCTGCAGTAGGTCGTTGCCTTAATCTATTCAATGACACTGTGATGCATCATTACAGACAAATGTTAAAACAAATGGAAAAACAAATGTCTCTTGACAAATTTGTAGTGAGACGAACAAGCACTGAACCACAACCAGGTCCTAGTGGTATTCAGGCAAAACGTAGGAGAGACAGTACCCCAGAGAAAACATCACTGCCTGATGTGATAATGGAAGGGAACTCCCCTTCCAAACAGTAACAACTCTCCTCCTCCCTCATCACCATCTTCCATACGCCATCAAGAGCCCTCCATAAAGGTAAGAGACACTTTGGTACTGTATTGTAGTTAGAAAAAAACATTGTATTCAGTATAAAATGTATTTGTATGTTATTATTTTGGAGGGTGGGGAACGGATTAATTCAAATCCCTTTATTTCTTATGGGAAAAATCGCTTCGACTTACGATATTTCGACTTACGATCCGTCTCTGGGAACGGATTAGCATCGTAAGTCGAGGCCCCATTGTATATGTAAACAAGCTTGAATGGTCCCCAAGCCAATATGGAACTAAAAACTCCACACCCCAGAAGGATTCGAACCCAGACAGCCGGGAGCACTATGCAACTGGCGTACCCGGTACCTTAACCACTCGACCAACCGTCTTTTGTACAGTCACAGTTGGTTGAGTGGTTAAAGAACCGGGTACGCCATGGTGCATCTATGTTGCGAAATTCAGACCTGCGTCAGAAATTCTGAAATGACCTGCGTAAGGCTTTTGACACTGTCAACCACCAAAACCTTCTTCTTAAATTACATCATTATGGAGTCAGAAGTCACTCCCTGCAATACCTCAAATCTTACCTTACTGACAGGCTCCAGTATGTCTCTGTGAATAATTCAATTTCTCCCACCCTACCCATCAACATTGGTGTTCCTCAGGGCAGCATACTTGGCCCTCTCCTCTTTCTCATCTACATTAATGACCTTCCTAATGCCTCCCAACACCTCAAACTAATTCTATTTGCTGACGACACAACCTTCATTTACTCCAGTCCTGACCCTCTTGCTTTAAAGGTCACAGTGAATACTGAGCTAAATAAAGTCCATCTTTGGCTAACTGCCAACAAACTCGCCCTCAATATTGACAAAACTTTCTATATTTTGTTTGGCAATAAATCCTCAAATCAAATAAATCTCAGGATAAACAATACCCAAATTTGTAACAAAGTAGATGGCAAATTCCTTGGCATTCTCATTGACCGCAAGCTGAATTTCCAGGTACACATTCTAAATATATCAAAAAGTTTCAAAAACTGTTGGCATTCTTTCTAAGATCAGATATTATGTACCTCGCCCTGCCCTGGTGGCACTCTATTACTCTCTCATCTATCCTTATCTCAACTATGGTATTTGTGATTGGGGTTCTACTACCCAAAATCATTTACATCCTCTAATTACTCAACACAAAGCTGCTGTTAGGACAATATCTAACTCTGGCCCCAGACATCACTCGGTACCCTTACTCAAATCTCTAAATATGTTAGATATTAAGTTACTGCACATCCTCTCATGTGTATTATATAGTGGAACCTCAATTAAAGTGTGGCTCTATTAACGAGTTTTTCCAGTAACAAGCGAGCCACTCGCAGCAAATTTGTCTCTATTGACGAGCTCGCCTCTATTAACGAGCGAAACCACATGGTGCTTCCTAGCGTCTCGCGGGTTCTCGCAAATTCTCGGACACCTCCGAAGCCAGTGTTGTTGTTGTATCGTGCACGACAAGCATCCCTCTGGATTTATTTGCGCTTTTCTCTGTTTTTTTTGTGGTTTTGTGACTGCAATTTGTAACGCACGATGTCGCCAAAGAAGCTGGTTGCTAAAGACAGTGTTGGCAAGGGGAAGAAAGTGACAATTACTGTGGAAGTGAAAAAGGAAATCATAACAAAGCACGAGCGTGGTGTGCATGTTACTGATCTCGTCAGGGAGTATGGCAGGTCCTCATCAACGATTTGTACCATTCTGCGAAGGAACAATTTAAGATGCTCGAGGTGGCAAAGGAGTTACCAAGGTTAACAAGAAACGTCCAAAAATCCTAGAAGTGGTTGAAAAGCTACTGCTAGTCTGGATGAATGAAAGGCAATTGCATGGTAATAGTGTCTCTGAAGCTCTTGTCTGTGCAAAGTCCAAGAAATTGTATGTGGACCTTGTCAGGAAGACACCAGGTGTGCCATCTGAAGAGGAGGAGATATTTAAGGCAAGCCGTGGATGGTTTGAGAAATTTAGGAAGAGAAGCGGTATTCACAGTGTTGTGCGACATGGGGAGGCTGCCAGCTCTGATAAAGCTGCTGCTGAGAAATTTGTACCAGAGTTCCAGGAATTTGTTGCTGGAAAGGTGTTCTTGCCCCAACAAGTTTTTATTTGTGACGAGACTGTCCTGTTTTGGAAGAAAATGACGAAGAGGACCTACATCACACAGGAGGAACAATCTTTGCCTGGCCACAAACCGATGAAGGATCGGCTTACTCTCGTCCTCTGCGCCAATGCAAGTGGCGATTGCATGGTCAAGCTGCTGCTAGTCTACCACTCAGAAAATCCACGCGTGTTCAAGGCATGTAAAGTGTACAAGGCGCGACTGAAGGTGATGTGGAGGTCCAATAAGAAATCCTGGGTCATGCGGATATTCTTCACTGAATGGGTCAATGATGTTTTTGGCCCCTCAGTGAGGAAATATCTTGAAGAGAAACAGTTGCCACTCAAGGCCTTGCTTGAGCTTGATAATGCTCCTGCACATCCTCCACAGATGCAAGAAGAATTGTTTCCCAAAAATCAGTTCATCACCAAGTTTCTTCCTCCCAATACCACTCCACTTCTCCAACCTATGGACCAGAAAGTCATTGCAAACTTTAAGAAGCTCTACATGAAGGCATTGGAGAGGTGTGTTGATATGACCGACAATACAGGGCTGACCCTCAAAGAATTCTAAAAGAACCACTTCAATATCCTGGGTGCCTTACGTTTGATCGATAAGGCCTGGGAGGGAGTGACACGGAGGACTCTAAACTCTGCATGGCGTAACCTGTGGCCTGAGGGTGTCCCTGAACGAGACTTCGAAGGTTTCGATCCTGCACTTGCATCTGCACCTGTGGAAGACCCGGAAGTGCATCTAGTGGATGATATTGTTGCTCTGGGGCAAACTTTGGGTCTCGAGTTGGATGCTGCTGATGTGCAGGAGTTAGTGGAGGAGCACAGTGAGAGACTGACCACTGAGGAACTCCTGGAACTTCAGAAGGACATTAATCAAGAGGAGGCACAAGAGTTCTCATCAGGGGAGGAGGAGGTACAGGAGGATGCTGCTGCCTCTTCAAGTGAGATCAGGGAAGTGTTGGGAATGTTTGAAAAGGTGACCGCATTCTTAGAGAAACATTACCCTGATGAAGCAGTGACAACCCGATGTGTGAACATGTTTAATGACAATTTGCTGTCTCGTTTTAGGGACATCCTAAAACAAAGACAAAAGCAATTGTCAATAGAAAAGTTCTTTCCAAAAGTAGAGAAAAGAAGAGCCAGTGATAGTGAACCACAACCCGGTCCCAGTGGGGTGAAATTCCCAAGAAGAGAGAGCCCGCCTGACTCAGAGGTGGATTCTCCTTCCACACCATAACCCCTCTCCTCCTTCCCACCTCCCCATCGTCTCCCTCAAGCCAGCAACGACTCTTCATAAGGTAAAGTAAACATTAAAACAGTACAACAAAACATTTATAATTACATGTGCAGTATTATATTTACATTATAAAATGTCATACAAGTATGGATGTTTTTGGGAGTGGAACGGATTAAATTTATTTCCTTTATGGGGAAATTTGTTTCTTAAGACGAGTTTTCCAGGTAACGAGCTCGGTGCCAGAACGGATTAAACTCGTTAATAGAGGTTCCACTGTATATATATAAAATGCTGAACTGTAATGTCAATCCTGACCTTAAAAGCTTCATTGAAGGTTGTAACAAAACCCATGGGCACCACACCAGAAACAAATACCTTTTTGATATTCCAAGAGTTCGACTTAATCAAGGTAGAAATGCTCTACAAATCAAGGGACCCAGAATGTGGAATGACCTTCCCAACCATGTTAAAGACTGTACCTCTCTCAACCAGTTTAAGATTAAAACTAAACACTACCTAATTGACTCCCTGTAACCTACCTTACCCCTATAATGTCAACCCATGTCCTTACCTACCTTGAGGATACCTTGAGGTGCTTCCTGGGCTTATCGTCCCGCGGCCCGGTCATCGACCAGGCCTCCTGGTTGCTGGACTGATCAACCAGGCTGTTGGACGCGGCTGCTCGCAGCCTGACGTATGAGTCACAGCCTGGTTGATCAGGCATCCTTTGGAGGTGCTTATCCAGTTCTCTCTTGAACACTGAGGGGTCGGCCAGTTATGTCCCTTATGTGTAGTGGAAGCGTGTTGAACAGTCTCGGGCCCCTGATGTTGATAGTTCTCTCTTGAACACTGTGAGGGGTCGGCCAGTTATGTCCCTTATGTGTAGTGGAAGCGTGTTGAACAGTCTCGGGCCTCTGATGTTGATAGTTCTCTCTTGAACACTGTGAGGGGTCGGCCAGTTATGTCCCTTATGTGTAGTGGAAGCGTGTTGAACAGTCTCGGGCCTCTGATGTTGATAGTTCTCTCTTGAACACTGTGAGGGGGTCGGCCAGTTATGTCCCTTATGTGTAGTGGAAGCGTGTTAAGTCTCGGGCCTCTGATGTTGATAGTTCTCTCTTGAACACTGTGAGGGGTTTGCCAGTTATGTCCCTTATGTGTAGTGGAAGCGTGTTGAACAGTCTCGGGCCTCTGATGTTGATAGTTCTCTCTTGAACACTGTGAGGGGTCGGCCAGTTATGTCCCTTATGTGTAGTGGAAGCGTGTTGAACAGTCTCGGGCCTCTGATGTTGATAGTTCTCTCTTGAACACTGTGAGGGGTCGGCCAGTTATGTCCCTTATGTGTAGTGGAAGCGTGTTGAACAGTCTCGGGCCCCTGATGTTGATAGTTCTCTCTTGAACACTGTGAGGGGTCGGCCAGTTATGTCCCTTATGTGTAGTGGAAGCGTGTTGAACAGTCTCGGGCCTCTGATGTTGATAGTTCTCTCTTGAACACTGTGAGGGGTCGGCCAGTTATGTCCCTTATGTGTAGTGGAAGCGTGTTGAACAGTCTCGGGCCTCTGATGTTGATAGTTCTCTCTTGAACACTGTGAGGGGGTCGGCCAGTTATGTCCCTTATGTGTAGTGGAAGCGTGTTGAACAGTCTCGGGCCTCTGATGTTGATAGTTCTCTCTTGAACACTGTGAGGGGTTTGCCAGTTATGTCCCTTATGTGTAGTGGAAGCGTGTTGAACAGTCTCGGGCCTCTGATGTTGATAGTTCTCTCTTGAACACTGTGAGGGGTCGGCCAGTTATGTCCCTTATGTGTAGTGGAAACGTGTTGAACAGTCTCGGGCCTCTGATGTTGATAGTTCTCTCTTGAACACTGTGAGGGGTCGGCCAGTTATGTCCCTTATGTGTAGTGGAAGCGTGTTAAACAGTCTCGGGCCTCTGATGTTGATAGTTCTCTCTTGAACACTGTGAGGGGTTTGCCAGTTATGTCCCTTATGTGTAGTGGAAGCGTGTTGAACAGTCTCGGGCCTCTGATGTTGATAGTTCTCTCTTGAACACTGTGAGGGGTTTGCCAGTTATGTCCCTTATGTGTAGTGGAAGCGTGTTGAACAGTCTCGGGCCTCTGATGTTGATAGTTCTCTCTTGAACACTGTGAGGGGTTTGCCAGTTATGTCCCTTATGTGTAGTGGAAGCGTGTTGAACAGTCTCGGCCTCTGATGTTGATAGTTCTCTCTTGAACACTGTGAGGGGTCGGCCAGATATGTCCCTTATGTGTAGTGGAAGCGTGTTGAACAGTCTCGGGCCTCTGATGTTGATAGTTCTCTCTTGAACACTGTGAGGGGTCGGCCAGTTATGTCCCTTATGTGTAGTGGAAGCGTGTTGAACAGTCTCGGGCCTCTGATGTTGATAGTTCTCTCTTGAACACTGTGAGGGGTTTGCCAGTTATGTCCCTTATGTGTAGTAGAAGCGTGTTGAACAGTCTCGGGCCTCTGATGTTGATACGAGTTCTCTCTCAGAGTACCAGTTGCACCTCTGCTTTTCAACGGGGGTATTCTGCACATCCTGCCAAGTCTTCTGGTCTCATGTGATGTTATTTCTGTGTGCAGGTTTGGGACCAGCCCCTCTAATATTTTCCACATGTAAATTATTATGTATCTCTCCCGCCTGCGCTCAAGGGAATACAGATTTAGGCTCTTAAGTCGGTCCCAATAGTTTAGATGTTTTACCGAGTGGATTCTAGCAGTAAAGGACCTCTGCACGCTCTCCAGGTCAGCAATTTCACCAGCAGTGAAAGGGGCTGTCATTGTGCAGCAGTACTCCACTCTAGAGAGCACAAGCGTTTTGAAAAGTGTCATCATCGGTATAGCATCTCTAGTGTGAAAAGTTCTTGTTATCCAACCTGTCATTTTTCTTGCAGTTGTGACGGCTACTTTATTGTGTTCTTTAAAGGTAAGGTCTTCCGACTTGAGTACACCCAGATCCTTTACATTGCCTTTTCGTTCTATGTTATAATTTGCCTGAGTTTTGTACGTGGTTTCCGTTTTTATATTTTCATTTTTTCCATAGCGCATGAGCTGGAACTTGTCTTCGTTAAACACCATATTATTTTCTGTAGCCCATAGAAAGACCTGATCTACATCTGACTGGAGGTTCGCCGTGTCCTCTATGTTGCCTACTCTCATGAAGATCCTAGTGTCATCTGCAAAGGATGATACAGTGCTATAGGTTGTGCTCTTGTCTATGTCCGATATGTGGATGAGAAAAAGTACTGGAGCAAGCACAGTACCCTGGGGGACTGAGCTCTTAACGGTTGACGGGTTGGATTTTATTTTGTTGACTATTACACATTGGGTTCTGTTGGTCAGGAAATTGTAGATCCATCTGCCTACTTTTCCGGTAATTCCTTTTGAGCGCATTTTATGGGCAATAACACCATGGTCACATTTATCAAAAGCTTTTGCGAAATCTGTGTAAATTACATCAGCGTTTTGTTTGTCTTCCATAGCATCTAATGCCATATCATAGTGGTCCAGCAACTGCGACAGGCAAGAGCGCCCTGTTCTGAAACCATGTTGTCCGGGGTTATGGAGATGCTGTGATTCCATGTATTTTGTGAGTCTGCTATTTTTTTTAAACAATGCTGCTTGTCGACCAAATTGTATTTTTTGCTGTTATTCTGCCATGTTCCGCCCTTTTTTATTTTTATATTTTCTCAACACATTTTATACTTTAATCTCAATTAGTATCAAGTTTTAGTCTTTAGTGGTTTCCTGCCCGAAACGCTTTGTGTAACAGTGGCTATAGGCATTGTATGTACTAGCTCTATCTATAAATTCATCAATATTTGTATCACACCCTGTATGTACATGTATGTACTTTACCTGAATAAACATTTGAATTTTTAATTTGAATTTGAATTCTACATTTGACTCTGTAAGACATGGCCAATTGTACTCACCTAGTTGTGTTTGAGAGGGTTGAGCTCTGGCTCTTTGGTCCTGCCTCTCAACCGTCAATCAACAGGTGTACAGATTCCTGAGCCTATTGGGCTCTATCATATCTACACTTGAAACTGTGTATGGAGTCAGCCTCCACCACATCACTTCCTAATGCATTCCATTTGTCAACCACTCTGACACTAAAAAAGTTCTTTCTAATATCTCTGTGGCTTATTTGGGCACTCAGTTTCCACCTGCGTCCCCTTGTGCGTGTGCCCCTTGTGTTAAACAGCCTGTCTTTATCTACCCTATCAGAATCTTTATCTACCCTATCAGAATCTACCCTTCAGAATCTTGAATGTGGTGATCATGTCCCCCCCCCTAACTCTTGTGTCTTCCAGCAAAGTGAGGTTTAATTCCCGTAGTCTCTCCTCGTAGCTCATACCTCTCAGCTCGGGTACTAGTCTGGTGGCAAACCTTTGAACCTTTTCCAGTTTAGTCTTATCCTTGACTATATATGGACACCATGCTGGGGCTGCATACTCCAGGATTGGCCTGACATATGTGGTATACAAAGTTCTGAATGATTCTTTACACAAGTTTCTGAATGCCGTTCGTATGTTGGCCAGCCTGGCATATGCCGCTGATGTTATCCTCTTGATATGGGCTGCAGGAGACAGGTCTGGTGTGATATCAACCCCCAAGTGTTTTTCTTTCTCTGACTCCTGAAGAATTTCCTCTCCCAGATGACACCTTGTATCTAGCCTCCAGCTCCCTACACCTATCTTCATTACATTACATTTGCTTGGGTTAAACTCTAACAACCATTTGTTCGACCATCCCTTCAGCCTGTCTAGGTCTTCTTGAAGCCTCAAACAGTCCTCTTCTGTCTTAATCCTTCTCATAATTTTGGCATCGTCCGCAAACATTGAGAGAAATGAATCTATACCCTCCGGGAGATTATTTACATACATCAGAAACAAGATAGGACCGAGTACAGAGCCCTGTGGGACTCCACTGGCGACTTCACGCCAATCGGAAGTCTCACCCCTCACCGTAACTCTCTGCTTCCTATTGCTTAGGTACTCCCTTATCCACTGGAGCACCTTACCAGCTGCACCTGCCTGTCTCTCCAGCTTATGTACCAGCCTCTTATGCGGTACTGTGTCAAAGGCTTTCCGACAATCCAAGAAAATGCAGTCCACCCAGCCCTCTCTTTCTTGCTTAATCTTTGTCACCTGATCGTAGAATTCTATTAAGCCAGTCAGGAAAGATTTACCCTCCCTGAACCCATGTTGGCGATTTGTCACGAAGTCCCTTCTGTCCAGATGTGATACCAGGTTTTTTCTCACGATCTTCTCCATCACCTTGCATGGTATACAAGTCAAGGACACTGGCCTGTAGTTCAGTGCCTCTTGCCTGTCGTCCTTTTTGTATATTGGGACCACTTTCGCCGTCTTCCATATGTCTGGTAGGTCTCTGGTCTCCAGTGACCTACTATACACTATGGATTGTCTAATGCTTTGTTTCTTCATTTGTTAGAAAATTCTCACCAAATTCATTGGGAGATGGCTTCTTCAATAACGAATTGTAAATCACTTTCAATAGGAACGTAATTGAATCTGCCTTAATACAGATTACAAATCATGTAATTTGAACATTAGCAGTGGCATATATAATTTAGATACATTTTTGACTGATCAGTTAAAGGGCAATTTGAGTAGGATCATTGACAGATATTTGTCTCACTAATTCATTGTTAATATACACTATCTTAAGCTATTATTATCCATGTACGGGCCTGTTGATCCATACATGGTGATGCAGCTCTTATTTATATCCACCTAATCCCATTCATATATTGTAATTGTTCCTCACTTCACTTCTCCCTGCCTATATATGTCCAAACTAACTAAATATTATATATTATATATATTTTCACACACAACTAGGTGAAGATGAATACACACAGTATATAATTTGCTTGTGTCCAAAAGCAGCTTGGCGTTCAAGGAAAGCTAGAAAAAGTTCTCCGTCATTGTCTGATAAATTACTGAGCAAAGAAGGTTTGGATACTTCAGGGTGAAAGGCATTCAAATTATTAGTAGGTTCATTTTTGATTTGTTGAAATAACCTGCTATAAATCATTCTTCCAGGACCTTACAAATGCCTAAACTTGTGTCTGACTTACTGCAAATTTTTATCATAATGGGGAGAAAATGGGAGGTGCGCAATGAGGTAAGCGAAGATGGAAATGAGGGAATATTTACATCAGATTATTTTTTATGAATTACAGGCACTGTAATATATATTAAATAAGTAAAAAGCAGCAATTATGAATTTTTCTGATTCTGTTCAATGGTGTTATAGTGACTGACGATTACAGATTTTATACATATTTCTTTTTTTTAATGATGTGCTTAATATCTGCAGAGTTTATGAGGTGGTGTTCCTGGTTTGTGTTGGACATGTTGGTGTTATCTATATGAAAGGAAAGGTTTACTTTGTAAAGCCTTGCATCATGTTCTTGAACATTTAAAGTGTACATTACAGTACTGTCAAATGTGCCACAAATTGGCATTGTACCTGGGTGTTAGGTACCAAATAGGTACCCCAGGTAATAGGTAACAAATAGGTTACACCCAGGTACCAAATAGGTACCTGGGTGTTACTCAGCTGTCACGGGCTGCTTCCTGGGGGTGGAGGCCTGGTCGAGGACCGGGCCGCGGGACACTAAAGCCCCGAAATCATCTCAAGATACCCCAATATTTACTCTATGAATATATTAAGCATGCTATTTAGTGTATATACTAAACTACTTCCAAATCCAATATACTGCAAAAAAAAATTCTATAAGAAATAAAATGCCCATATGCCAGTCACTTAGTATACCTGCTTGTATCAAATTGATGTAATTACCTAAGTGTAATTACCTAAGTGTAGTTACAGGATGAGAGCTACGCTCGTGGTGTCCCGTCTTCCCAGCACTCTTTGTCATATAACGCTTTGATACTACTGACGGTCTTGGCCTCCGCCACCTGCTCACTTAACTTGTTCCAACCGTCTACCACTCTGTTTACAAAAGTGAATTTTCGTATATTTCTCCGGCAGCTTTGTTTCGTTAGTTTAAATCTATGACCTCTTGTTCTTGAAGTTCCAGGTCTCAGGAATTCTTCCCTATCAATTTTATCGATTCCTGTTACTATTTTGAATGTAGTGATCATATCACCTCTTTTTCTTCTATCTTCTAGTTTTTGCATGTTTAATGCCTTTAATCTCTCCTCGTAGCTCTTGTCCTTCAGTTCTGGGAGCACTTAGTGGCATGTCGTTGCACCTTTTCCAGTTTGTTGTTGTGCTTCTTAAGATATGGGCACCATACAACCGCTGCATATTCCAGCTTTGGTCTAATAAAAGTCGTGAACAATTTCTTTAGTATTTCTCCATCCATGTATTTAAAAAGCAATTCTGAGGTTAGAAAGTGTAGCATAGGCTCCTTGCACAATGTTCTTAATGTGGTCCTCAGGTGACAGTTCTGTATCTAAAACCACCCCAAATGACAGGTTGGATAACAAGAACTTTTCACACTAGAGATGCTATACCGATGATAACACTTTTCAAAACGCTTGTGCTCTCTAGAGTGGAGTACTGCTGCACAATGACAGCCCCTTTCACTGCGGGTGAAATTGCTGACCTGGAGAGCGTGCAGAGATCCTTTACTGCTAGAATCCACTCGGTAAAACATCTAAACTATTGGGACCGACTAAAGAGCCTAAATCTGTATTCCCTTGAGCGCAGGCGGGAGAGATACATAATAATTTACACGTGGAAAATATTAGAGGGGCTGGTCCCAAACCTGCACACAGAAATAACATCACATGAGACCAGAAGACATGGCAGGATGTGCAGAATACCCCCGTTGAAAAGCAGAGGTGCAACTGGTACTCTGAGAGAGAACTCTATCAACATCAGAGGCCCGAGACTGTTCAACACGCTTCCACTACACATAAGGGACATAACTGGCAAACCCCTCACAGTGTTCAAGAGAGAACTGGATAAGCACCTCCAAAGGATACCTGATCAACCAGGCTGTGACTCATACGTCAGGCTGCGAGCAGCCGCGTCCAACAGCCTGGTTGATCAGTCCAGCAACCAGGAGGCCTGGTCGATGACCGGGCCGCGGGGACGATAAGCCCCGGAAGCACCTCAAGGTATCCTCAAGGTAACCCCTAGATCCTTTTCTTTATCAGAATTCTTTAAAGATTTCTCACATAATTTATAGGTTGTGTGGGGTCTATGTTCTCCTATTCCACATTCCATAACATGGCATTTATTCACATTAAATTCCATTTGCCAAGTGTTGCTCCAAATACTTATTTTGTCCAGGTCTTCTTGAAGGGCATGACAATCATCTAGGTTTCTTATCTTCCCTATTATCGTAGCATCATCAGCAAACATGTTCATGTAATTCTGTATTCCCACTGGTAGATCGTTTATGTAGACAATGAACATTACCGGTGCAAGAACTGAACCCTGTGGTACTCCACTCGTGACATTCCTCCAATCCGATACCTTGCCTCTGATTATGGCCCTCATTTTTCTGTCAGTTAGGAAATTTTTCATCCATGTTAGTAGCTTACCTGTCACTCCTCCAATATGTTACAGTTTCCAGAACAACCTCTTATGGGGAACTCTGTCAAAAAAACCTTTTTAGGTCCAGATAGATGCAGTCTACCCAACCATCTCTTTCTTGTAAAATCTCTGTGGCTCGATCATAAAAACTGAGCAAGTTCGTTACACAGGATCTTCGAGATCGAAAACCATACTGTCTGTCTGATATTATATCGTTTTCCTCCAGGTGTTCTACCCATTTAGTTTTAATGATTTTTTCCAATATTTTGACTATTACACTTGTCAATGATACAGGTCTATAATTAAGGGGGTCTTCCCTGTTTCCACTTTTGTAGATTGGAACTATGTTAGCCTTTTTCCACACATCAGCTACAGCTCCTGTACACAGGGATGCCTGAAAAATCAGTTGAAGTGGAATGCTGAGCTCAGGTGCACATTCTCTCAGAACCCATGGTGAAACTCCATCCGGACCAACTGCTTTGTTCTTACCTAGCTCCTTTAGCATTTTTTCCACTTCGTCTCTAGACACCTCTATGTGCTCTATGTTGTTCTCTGGAATTCTTATTGTGTCTGGTTCCCTAAAGATTTCATTTTGTACAAACACACTTTGGAACTTTTCGTTTAGTGTTTCACACATTTCCTTTTCATCTTCCGTGAATCTATTTCCCATTTTCAATCTCTGAATATTATCCTTTACCTGCAATTTGTTGTTTATGAATTTATAGAATAGACCTGGTTCTGTTTTACATTTGTCTGCAATCCCTTTTTCAAAATTTCTTTCTGCCTCTCTCCTCACTGCCGTGTAGTTGTTTCTCGCATCTTTGTATCGCTGGTATGTTTGGGGGTTCGGCCTCTTCCTGTATTGATTCCATTTTTGTGTCTTTTGGTCTCTGGCCCTCTCACAATTTCTATTGAACCAATCCTGTTTTCTAGTTCTGCATCTCTGTTTTGGTATAAATTTTTTTGTGCCTTTATCATATAATTCACAAAACCTGACATACATCTCATTCACATCCTTGCGTAGCAACAAGTCTGTCCAATTATACTAGCTAAAAAATTTCTATGGTCGCCATAATGTCTTCTCCTGAAGTCTGGTTTTTCAACTGCTTCAACCTCCTTATTTTCTTCCAGATTATAATGCATTGCATACTTTATTCCGGAAAGGACATGGTCCCTTTTACCCAAGGGAGGAAGGTACTGAATGTCAAATACTTCTTCCTCCTTCCTGGTAAATATCAAATCTAGCATGGAGGGAACGTCCCCTTCCCTCATCCTCGTAGCTTGTTTAACATGTTGATACAAGAATGTTTCCAGGATGAGAAGGATGTGTGAAGGATATCGTGTATTATGGAAGTTTAAAATAATTACAATTACAAATTTTTAACATTAATACTTAGCGAAGAACAACCATACTCTCTGCAGGATGTAACGACCTGCTACACATTATGAAGGCAATATCTTGGTTAGAACCAAGTGTAATATATCAAAGATTCTTTTATCAGGGTGCCGCATAGAAACTACGCAAGAAAATGCCCAAGATTTTGAGTGTCATATGTAATGAGTTTTTCAATAAGATATAATTGACACCTGATTTTGTAATTTATACGTAATAATCACAATGAATTATTCTTGGAATTATTGAATGAAGTTATTAATGAGAATAATTATTGAATGAATATTCTTATTATTCTCATTATTGAATGAGAATTATTGAATTATAGAATGAGGAATTGTTCAATGAATTCTGTTATATAGTCTTGTTGTCTAGAAACATGTGTTGATAGAAGCAGAGTACAAACACTCTCAGAGACACAGGAACAAGTGTGTTGAGTGAGGGCAGTGTGACCACCACAGAACAAAGCCACCCCCCCACACACACACACACACACACTTACTTACACCTCAAACACACACACACACATTCTCCCCACACACACACTCACATGCCCCGTTGCCACACACACACACACACACACACACCCTCCCCACACACACACACACCCCCCCCCTTCCCCACACACACACTCACATGCCCCCCCCCCCCCACACACACACACACCCCACTAGTGTGACCAACACAGAACAAAGCCACCACACACACACTTACACACACACACTTACACCTCCCCCTCCCCCCCACACCCCCACACCCACACATGCCCCGCCACACTCCTCGTGCCCGCTCTCAACACAACCACCAGTTCCCAATACGGTCACTCATTAACCTTTCAAAATACAACAAAAAACCAAAGTGGGCCATGAGGGGCGGGTGAGAAAGGGACGTATAAGAGTGGT